>JAYDYQ010001063.1:0-18979 GCA_034814905.1 Penstemon davidsonii
AAATTACTTTTTACTGTTGTACCCGTTTTTCATCGGTTATAACCTATTTTAATTCTTTTTTGCCTTTTTTTTGTCAATTTCTTTTATTTTTTCGATTTCTTTTGTTTTTCCGATTTAGACCATTTTTCTATCGATTTTACCCTATTTTTGTCGATTAAACTATTTTTTACCTATTGAATCGTTTTTATGAGTGTAACTCTTGTTCACCTATTTCACACATTTTTTCACATATTTCACATGGTTTCACCAACTTTACCCCTTTCACCGATTCTATCTATTTTCACCTATTTCATTCATTTTTCATCAATTTCATCTTTCATCGATTTCATTTGTTCGAAATTCATAAGTTCTTCATCGATTTCACATGTATTTACTGATTGCACACACTTTTTAACCAGTTTCATATGGTGTTTTTTTCACCATTTTCATATGTGTTCACCAATTTCACCCGAACTTTCGGGATTTCACATGTTTTCGATGATTTCACGGATTTATCTCTATCGATTTTACAAATTTTCATCGATTTCACCCGATTTTCACTTGTTTTCATGGAAAGAATTTCATGAAAGTTCGTAGTTATTAATGGATATTCTTTATATTTTGCTTAGTCAAAGTAAAATTGCGTACTTAACTCTCATAAGTATTTTGTATTCATTCCTAGGTAAGATGCGAATCTATTTTTTTTTTTTTTGTGTAACAGAATAATAAGAGATTTTGATTTTAAAATTTTGCTTTTGGAGGAGTTATAACTTATATTGTATTAGATCATTAAATGATACAAATATCATTTCTTTTACTTCAATACACATTGATGCTAAATTATTATATATATATATATATATATATATATATTATATGGGCTATTTAAAATACAGTGTTCCTTTATTTTTTATGGTTCATTTAATGTGTTATAGGAGAATAAGATTGAGATTATTTGCAAAATTTCTAAATTTTAGAAGTTATGTAGCAGATAAATATAAGACTTCATGTTTTATTATAACTCTTCAATTATGTTTTTCATGTTTGCCATTGAATTAAATATCACTTTACAACTTAAATAAGGGTATATTAGTCTACACAAAACAGAGAGAATTGTACTTGTGGTACCAAACTATATACCGATTCTCACTTGTGGTACCATAAAAATTGAGGCCGACACATTTGGTACCATAATTTAAGAAATCAATCACTTTTGGTACCACCGTTCAAAATAGACGTTAACTGATGACGTGGCAGTTAAGTTTTATTACAAAATTGATACCATTATTTATGTTGACTGACAATTATACCCCGGACTTTTTAGGTGGTCAAAATGCCCCACATATTCAAATTTACTGACGATATTAGTCCACATTATTTTACTATTTCAAAATTGGCTCGAATAAGATATGTGCATATCGATTTGGAGATTTTACTTATTATATTTATATATATATTTAACTAATTTAATTTTATAAATAATATTAATAGACCAAATAATACTTTAACGTAAATTCGTCAAAATATTAATTAAATCTAAATTTATATAATAATAATTTAGAGATTTTACTTATTATATTTACATATTTATTTAACTAATTTAATTTTATAAATAATATTAACAGACCAAATAACACTTTAATATAAATCCGATAAAATATTAATTAATCTAAAATTTATACAATAATATTAATATATTTAATATTTATTAAAAAATAAAGTTAATAATTATAAATAAAAAAATTATAATTTTAAAAAAAAAAACCATCCCCTACCCCCTCCCCCCCCAAAATCCCAGGCCGCCGGCCTGGGATTTGGGTTGGGGGGTTGGGGGGGGGGGGGTGGTGTAAGGGATGTTTTTTTTCAAAAAAAAAAAAAATTTATAATTGTTTTATTAATAATATATAACTTTATTTTTTAATAAATATTAAATATATTAATATTATTATATAAATTTTAGATTTAATTAATATTTTGTCAGATTTATGTTAAAGTATTATTTGGTCTAATATTATTTATAAAATTAAATTAGTTAAATAAATATGTAAATATAATAAGTAAAATCTCTAAATTGGTCTGCACTTGTCTTATTTGAGCCAATTTTGAAATTGGGCAACAATGTGGACTAAAATTGTCAGTAAATTTAAATATGTGGGGTTATTTTGACAATCTAAAAAGTTAGGGGTATAATTGTCAGTCAAATTAAGTAATGGTATCAATTTTGCAATAAAACTTTACTGCCACATCATCAGTTAACGTCCATTTTTAACGGTGGTACCAAAAGTGATTGATTTCTTAAATTGTGGTACCAAATGTGTCAGCCTCGATATTTATGGTACCACAAGTGAGAATCGGTATATAGTTTGATACCACAAGTGCAATTCTCTCACACAAAAAAAGAGAAAAAACTTAAATTTTCACTGATCTTCTATATATAATATCGATTAACATTTTTTTTTAAATATCAAAAAAACCTCTGTGTTATTCAGTTGCATCCAGACTGAGAAAATAATAATACTGAAAAAAACCCATTTTATGCATATGTCTACATAAAAATGCAGTAAAATGGTGCTATGTCATTTAATAGTTCGTTGAGCTTCATTTTTTATTAATATGCATTTTACTTATTAATTTACTCACTAAAATCTATGAACAAAACAAAGCCTTTAACGAACTATTACTAGCACGGCTCGCACACGAATATCACATATAGATTTGTTAGTTTTGACCAAATGTAACTAGGATTTTCTCTTATTAAAATAGTAAATGAAGAATTGATAAAAACTCTTATGTTGGATGAGAAGATAGGCAATTAAAGATAGAAAGCTCATATTTTTGTTCCATTGGATTGCAAAATTTGACTTTTCATTTTATAAATTCAATCTTATTATATAGGCAACAAATACAAGAAGCCTTCCAATAAATGCCAAAAGTCTTTCAAACTTTCAAGATGAAATTACAATTTGGTAAGCCATTGTAATGGATAATTCTTTTGCAAGATCCATCATAGTTGAGAATGATTTTCCAGCATTATATATATATATAGTGGCGGAGCTAGACGTGTTTTATTGGGGGGGGCGAATTTTTTTCGAGGGAAGCATTAAATAAAGTAAATAATTAGGAAAATAATATATTCTTTTTACAATTATTAACAATTTTTTTTTTTGAAACAATACACCAAAGAAAGAATATTATATAAAGAAAAGTGCACTAAATAAATATAATTATAAGGAGAAGACCTTATATATTATAAAGAAAATAAAAATCTTATTCTTCTTACAATTATTAAGATTTTTTTTTTAGGAATAATGCACTAAATAAATAAAATTATAAGAAAATTCTTGTATTATAATAACAATAAAATATCATATCCCCTATATAATCATTAAGAAGAAAGAAAAATTGAAAGAAAGGCTTAAATATTGAGAAAGAAAGAAAATTAAAAAGAAATGGCTTAAGAATTGAAGAGAAAGAAAGAAAAAATTTAAAAATTGGGTTAATAATTGAACTAAGAACAAATTGCTCTAACAAGAATTCACCCATACCTCCGGCCTGAACTTGAAATTCCTTAACCATCTGACCAACACACTCATTATATTAAACTTTACTACTACTAATATTAAATCTAATATTGTTGGGGGGGCGGTCGCCCCCCCAGTCTACATATAGCTCCGCCAATATATATATGTATATATATTTTAATGGAATAGTAATTAGAAAATCATGTAAAGCTATTTATTTGTTTATTTCTTTACGTTGTTAGGTAATTCTTGGTATATCAAGCTATTAACTATTAGCTAGTTAAATAATATCAATGTAATTTATCATACCATAATGCATAACAATACTGTTTTCAAATATTTCAGGGTTTAATATTATTGTCAAGATTAATGGAAAATTGTTATTTTTAATATCAAGATGTTTGAACCAACTTTCTTCTTGGGGTTACTTGAGCTCCTATCAAACCAAATACCAAGTAAATCAATATTGTTGTAACTGATAAGGTGATTTGAACATAAGATATTAAAGAGGAAGCAAACCTGCATATATAACCACTCAACCTTTGATTTTAATTCAAAATTCAAAGTGATGTTGCTCACAGGGTCGGTTACATAAATAAGAAAATTAACGGTCATGGTAACATATGGACTATATAGGTTTACGTTGGAAACTAGGAAATGAAAATTCAATCAATGTATACGATGATATATGTTTTGAAGTGGCGCCATAATTCACTGATATTCTTAATCACTCTACATCCTTTGGATCAAATTTAGTAAATTTGGTTAATAATGAAATTTGATATAGCTAGGCCTGTGAAGGGATCGCGTCTGCACCCAAACCCACTCAAGATCCTATCTAAAGTGCTATTGTTAGTGTTAGACCCAAGCATGTTTGTATCAATGTAGTCCCTTACGAAAATGATTTTTATGATTATGATTATTATTATTACTATACGTGAATTATTATTATTATTATTATTATTTAATTTTTAATTCTTGTTAAATGATTTTTAATTCATGAAGATTCTTTTTAAGTGATGTTTTTTTTTTTTTTGTTAATTTGAAACTATTATTTTTCATAAAATTCTAGGACTAAATTGATACGAACAAATTTTATGGGGAACTTAAGTGTAACACTACCATGGTAAATGGATAAAAATGCTCTTAAGAATATGCACGTTCATGTCACATGAGCTCGGCGCCACCGTTGAATATCTGAAAAAGTACAAAGTGAAATAAATAACCCATAGTGGGGACTAATGTGGGGAAAAAACACAATAGCGATGACTTTATGGGAAGTAAATAATAAAAAGTACCACAAGTGGTGTTTACCCTAAATTCATTTATAAGTCGAGTTTTAATTTGAGATGTTGCTAAATATTTATGTCAAATAGTACTACTATACTTTTGTATGCTGTATACGATAATTTTTATCTTGTTTTTTAATAATGCTAATTTATTTGGGAAGAATCTACAAAGCGAACTAGATGGAGCTGATTTGAGTCGACAAACCATAAAATATTAGTTTGGTTTGAGTTTGTAGTCATGAAATTTGATGGTTTTTTAGATTGAGTCAATCCAAACATAACTGATATAGCTAGAGTGACGACCCATGATGAATTCTTAACTTTTTTTATTCCTTTCTAAAAAGTCCAGAAGGTTATTATGAATATTAAAAAGTTTAGCATTAAAAAAGAAAATTACTAAATAAGATCCCTATATGATAAGGTTAATCATTTCATCAACTAAAGTGCAACTCCACTTACATAAATTATAGTTCAAGTTAAATTTTCTAATTAATGATGTACATCTATGTGCGACCATATAATATACGTTCTTTGTCCCAAATTATTTGTCGTTTTACATGTTTTCACACATATTAAGACACCTAATAAATAGCATCAATTTTAGAGGAAAAAAAATTATATACCTAAAATACCCTTATTTCTATTTATCTCAGCATTAACTATTTACACGTTATTCAAGTTTTACAATCTCTCTCTTAAGGGAAAAATAGGAAAACATGTAATTAATATTGTATTGAAATCCTAAAGCGACAAATAATTTAGGACAAAAATAATTCTCTAAAACGACAGATAATTTGGGACAGAGGGAGTAGTGAACTTCATTAATGTCATGCCACTCTTTAACATTTAATACAATAATAAAAATTTGAAATCATTTTTTATCCAATAATTATAACTAATAACTATATATTTTTTTTTTTATCCCGGAGACTCCGTTCACATTTTTTAATTGAAAACATTAAGTTGAAAGTTTTAAGACTACATTCATCCATTATCCTAGCGGGCCTAATCGCATGCATTAAATTGCATTCCTCCACTTTGGTACCATCAAGAGAAAAAAAAAATACCACTCATCCAATCCTTCTCACCCAACACGCATGTAAATGAGTAGCAATTGAATTGTGTAATTCTCACAAAACACACTGGTAAATGAGTAGTAATTGAATTGTGTAATTATGACACAATTCAAATATCAATTATCTTAAAATTACATGGTAAACGAATTATAAATGTTATGATAAAGGAAATGACAATTTTACTCAATCCCAATTTAATGCTGCCATTATTCAAAGAATTTTCACCTACCCACAACAATCAACTTATTTTGATTCAATTGACGACAATCTTAATCAGAATCTCACACATTTGTCTCAACAAAATAATTAATTAATAATATTCAGTCCATCCATTATTATTTATACGATTGCCCATTCAATTTAAATAAGTTAAAAAATAGAATAAATATTTTGATTCAATTTACTACATATATTAGTATTTAAACATGTGTGTGTGCCTAATTTAATTTTTGTATATTTGACACTACATGTACTAATAAAAGGCTCAAACAACATAAATTTAGAAGTTTCATAAACTTGATAAGTTAGAAATATGAAAAAATAGACTCCATAATGAAGCTAACGGATGACAGAGGAAGTAAATATTTGTCTATTTTTATTGATGTGTGTGTCTAATTTAGTTTTTGTATATTTTGTGGATTTGAATTTTTAATTAAAACTATATTTTGTTACTTTTTAGTACAATATAGACAATTAATTTAGCAAACAAAAATTGTATTAAAACTAGTATACCCCTTACTAAAACAATATTCTCGTCCTCCATCTTCATTTATCGTCTTGTATAATTTTATCAATAATTCATTTTTTCAAAGTTATCACAAAATTCCCTTACTCCATCTTCATTTATCCTCTTATATATTCTCGATACAACTTACTTGAAAATTCGAATGACTTAAAAGTTAACTATAACAATATGGATCAATTCTATTGACACAAATGAATCTAGAAGGGATGATGAGATGATACACTGCTATGATCAAGGGATTTCAGACGTAATTGACGAAATTCAAGAACCACACAAAAATTCATAATTAGTACATAGGCTGATTTATTTCCTTGTAAATAGCTTACAAATTGCAAGATTCTCTCTACTAATTGATACGTGTAATTGTATATATATACATACTTAGTGTTTCTTTTTCCTCACCTTGAGAGGAATTCATCTTTTGTGTTTCTTTATGGTATCTAGAGCCACTGGTGAGGAATTAGAAACTACCAATAATTCTTCTAAAATGGCCACTTCCAATTCTACAACTTCTTACCCATACCCTGCTTCATTGAACATTGGTAATTTTGTTTCAATGAAACTCACTCCTAACAATTACTTACTTTGGAAAAACCAAATGTCTGCACTTATTGAAAGTCAAGAGATGAATGGCTTTATTGATGGGGGGTATCCCATGCCAATTGTCAAAACGGAAGGCGCTGCTACCGACGGAGAAAAGAATACTTTTACTCCAACCTATATAGCTTGGCGGTGATCTGATCGACTTCTCCGTGGATGGATTACGGGTACTCTATCGGAAGAGGTATTATCACTAGTAGTTGGACTAGAAACTGCTAGTGACGTATGGAAGACTCTTGAGAATTCCTATGCTCTCAATTCTCAAGAAAGGGAATTCCAACTTGTGCAGAACATGAGCCTTCTCCGCAAAGGTAATGATTCTTTAAGTGAATATATTAGAAAGTTCAAAGCTATTTGTGATGACCTTGCAGCCATTGGAAGACCAGTTCCAGAAAAGAACAAAGTATTCTGGCTATTACAAGGCCTTGGGCATGGCTACGAAAATTTCGTGACTACCATGCTTAATCCTCCGGTGCCATCATATAATGAAGTTATCCCTCTTCTTCAAAATCATGACGCCAGAAACGCGGTGTATCTCGTTGAAGGCCAGCAAATGGCTTTCTATGGGCAGAAAAGCAAAGGTGGACAATTCAAAAAGAAAGGTAATGGTTTTCAACATTTTAATTCAAAAGGCAAAGGCTTCACTCAAAGCAGGACTAACACAAGAACCCAAGGAGATAGTAGCTCACAACGTTATGCAGGGAACACTCATGTTTCTCATGGTGGAAACAAAAAATAATGAAGGCAAAGATGTGGTTATATGTCAGATTTGTGGCAAAAGTAGGCATACAACACTCAATTGCTACAATAGGTTCAACCATGCTTATCAAGCCAACGATGTTCCACAAGCATTGGCCGCACTCACTATTTCTGAAGATTCTAATGCTGAATGGTTTCCTGATACTGGTGCCACGGCACATATGACTTCAAATCCTGGTAAGTTATTTAATTTAAGGCCGTATAAGGATGGAGACGGTGTAATGGTTGGAAATGGACAATCATTAAAAATTACTCAAATCGGTGATGCAAAAATTGATTGTGGTAAAAATTCAATAAATCTCAACAATGTTTTGCTAGTTCCAAAAATCAAGAAAGATTTATTGTCCATTATTCAACTAACGGATCATATGCCTTATGTGTTTGAATTTGACAAAAATGGATTTGTGATCAGGAACAGACATACAAGAGGAATAATAGCAACAGGGTCAAGAAGAGGTGGCTTGTATGCTCTTGATGGTAAACAACATGCTGCCTATTTTGCAAACCGTTTTCGTAAAACAAATAAAGAGTGTTGGCACCAACGACTTGGACATCCTCACTTACGGGTGGTTGAATTTCTGGAAAATATAAAACTTATAGAATTTGAGGCTAAGAGCCATGGAAATAATTTCTTTTGCGATAGTTGTCAATTAGGAAAAGCTTCCAAACTTCCTTTTCTTAAGCCTGATGATGAATGTGACACTCATTTTATGAAAATTCATTGTGATTTATGGGGACATGCTCCAGTAAAATCTGTGGATAATTATCGTTATTATGTTATCTTCATTGATGGCTTTACAAAGTTTACATGGTTTTATCCTATGAAAAGGAAATCTGATTTTTTCAAGTGTTTCACTCATTTTCATCGTTTTATTGAATGTCAATTTGATAAAAAAGTCAAAGTTTTTCAAGGGATGAAGGATCTGAATTTACAAATAAAGAATTCACTGCATATCTTGATCAGAATGGAATTCGCCATCAATCAGCATGCCCTAAAACACCCGAACAAAATGGTTTAGCCGAGCGCAAACATAGAAATATTACGGAGTTGGGATTAACTATGATGTTTCATGCTAAAATCCCACCCAGATATTGGGTTGATTGTTTTGCTAATGCTGTTTTCTTGATAAACCGTTTACCATCAATGAAAATGAATAAGGAGTCACCATTTTTTCGAGTTTATGGGAGACACCCAGATTATACTTCATTACGAGTATTGGGTTGTAAGTGTTTTCCATACTTGGGTAAATATCGAAAAAATAAATTAGATCCAAAATCATTGCCCTGTGTTTTCATTGGATATAGCGTAAAACATAAAGGCTATAAGTGTCTTTATCCTGTGGCGGGCCGCGTTTTCATCTCTAGACATGTTGTATTTGATGAAACTTATTTTCCATTTTCTGATCCAAGTTCACTGTATAAAAGTCCTAATTTTGAAGGAGAAATTTCAACATACAATGAGTGGATTGATTCTAGTGATGCTAAAGATATCGGAGGTGAATTGCACATAGAACAAAATAATATGCTTGCTTCTGCTTCATACACTAGATCAGTTGGAAATGAAAATTTACAATCTGGTGTTGATCATTTCACTTTTCCTATCATATCTTCTTCTCCAGCTGTTGCAGATTCGAGTGGTAACATTGTAGAGGATACTCCAAATCAAGAACACGGGATTCTGCCATCTACTACGGTTGAAGATTCTCTTGCAAGCTCAGAAAATAATTCTTCAACTAATGTCGAGGTGCCACAATGCAATTCTATGATAAATAGTGATGAGCATACCCCTCTGGATATGCAATCCCATCAAATGGTTACTCGTTCAAAACATGGCATTTTTAAGCCTAATCCTCGGTATGCCAATCTCCATCTTACTTTGGTGTATGATTCTATTCCCACTGAACCAAAATCAATAAAATCAGCATTGAAGCATGAAGGGTGGAAAAATGCAATGCTTGAGGAACTAGATGCCCTTCACAATAATAAGACATGGGAGTTAGTTCCACGCCCTGCTAATTCAAATGTGATCGGCTCGAAATGGGTTTTCAAGACAAAACTGAAATCAAACGGAACTCTTGATCGTCTAAAAGCAAGACTTGTTGCGAAAGGATATCATCAAGTTCCGGGAACAGATTTTTCTGAAACTTTTTCGCCAGTTATCAAGCAAGGAAGCATTCGAACAGTTCTTTCAATCGCTACTGTAAAGAGGTGGAATCTTCGTCAACTTGACGTAAAAAATGCCTTCTCCATGGATATATAACTGAATCAGTTTACATGGAACAGCCCCCTGGCTTTCATGATGAAAAATTTCCCTCACATGTTTGTCGTCTAAGAAAGGCACTCTACGGACTCAAAAAAGCACCACATGCTTGGTTTGATAGATTGAGTTCATTCTTGCTCACAAATGGTTTTCATTGTAGCATTGCAGACCCCTCCCTTTTTATGCGACGCTCTACACATGATTTACTTCTCCTACTTATATATGTTGATGATATGATTTTGACAGGTGATAATACCGATCTTATTGATAAGTTTATTATCACTCTTGGTAACGAATTTTCCATCAAGGATCTTGGGCCTTTACAATACTTTCTTGGAGTTGAGGTGAAATATTCACCTAATGGTTTATTCTTATGTCAGTCTAAGTACGCTCATGATATTATGCAACGAGCACAAATGACTGGATGTAAGCCCATTTCGACACCTCTAGCTGTCAAGCAAAGAAAAAATGCTCAAAGTGATGATCCATATCCAGATCCTACACAATACAGAAGCATAGTCGGGGCTTTACAATATCTTACTTTCACTCGACAGGATATCTCATACTCAGTAAATTTTGTGTGTCAATTCATGCATAATCCGACAAAGGGGAACTATAAAGATGTTAAGCGCATACTACGGTATGTTGCGGGAACACTTGACTTTGGGATGACTATTCACTCTTCGATCAACAACCGGTTTTTGTACATTCCTTGGAAGCAATTGTTTGTCTTGGAGTTCCAAGAAGCAACCTACTGTGTCACGTTCTAGTACAGAAGCTGAGTATCGATCAATGGCATCTACAGCAACATAACTTACATGGCTTTCCTCCTTACTTTGCGATATTGGGATTCCATTGTCCAATCCACCGACATTATTTTGTGATAGTATAAGTGCTCTACATATGACAATAAATCCTGTGTTCCATGGTAGAACCAAACACATTGAAATTGACTACCATTTTGTCCGAGAGAAAGTGGCATTGGGCAACCTTGTAACAAAATACGTCCCTTCTTCCTTGCAATTAGCTGATGTCTTCACTAAAGCCTTGAGTCGCTCATCACATCAAATACTTGTCAACAAACTGGGTCTCACATTATATGTGATGAATCTTGAAGGGATGATGAGATGATACACTGCTATGATCAAGGGATTTCGGACGTAATTGATGAAATTCAAGAACCACACAAAAATTCATAATTAGTACATAGGCTGATTTATTTCCTTTTAAATAGCTTACAAATTGCAAGATTCTCTCTACTAATTGATACGTGTAATTGTATATATATACATACTTAGTGTTTCTTCTTCCTCACCTTGAGAGGAATTCATCTTTTGTGTTTCTTTAAATTCATTGTTTAAACGTTTATAGGTTAGATAATTCAACGGCTAATGAACACAACACAATATTCCGTACATACTCTAACTTTATTTAAGACATAAATACTTTGTACCTAGAGTCCCGTACATAGCGATTTTGTATTTTATTTGTATCCAGAAGTAGACTCAATTAGTATGCCCAACCTCAAGTTACTTTAGAAAAAAAAAAACAAATGCTAAGAATGTATGTAACATGAAATAATATACTTGTTATACTATGTCGCTCCGACGAGTTGTTAACTGATATGCTAGATTTATCACTTTTGATTGATTTTCCTTGCAAATAAACTGATATTTTGTGAACAAGTTGAAATATTGAAGGTACAAATAATAATATTTAGTATCTTCCACACACATACCAAGATTGATTTATATTTGCAATCAATTTCGTAGACCTCATAATGCACTAACAATTAGAATCAAATAAAAAAATATATTTGATGAGAAAGTAGAAAAATAAGATGTTGATGGGGACCACACAAAAACACTATTCGATAGAGAGAGGGAGAGAGAGAGAGATAGAGAAAAAATAAAAGTCAGAGTATGTCGTTTAAAATGGTGGGATTGGATTGCATTAATAATGTTTTGTTGACGAATTAACTTTTACACACACATGATGCATATGCAATGAACTTTAGAAGTTAATTAATTTCATATGTTTCAGCATTGTCGCATTTGGATGTAATCTTATATGGATCACGGTTGTTTTTCGACGATCAAGCATCATGGAGTCTGATGTGAGATGAATCTTATATAGTTTATTGTGTTAACGAATAGTGGTTTTTGCAAACCTCATATTTGAACAAAATACAAGCGATTCAATAAGTCTAAACAACGTTATGATATAGATTGAGTCATTAATTGGCTAATGTCATTAGTATTATCTAAATCAAGTGTACTTAATGTTGAGTTTCTAATTTGTACGTAAAAATAGTTCTTGAAAATCTATTGCACTTCAACATTGTGATAGAGAAACTTAAAATTAATTGCAATTTTGATACGACAGAAGTTAATAAAAATTAACGAACATAACATACAATGACATACATATTATTGATATTGTTAAGACAAAAACTTTTATACCTAGAATCCTCGTACATGCATGTTTTGTATTTTTATCATGAGTAGGCCAAATTGATATGCCCAACCTTAAGTTACTTTGAAATGCAAATAACATGAAATGAAATTAAGCTGAAAAAAATCGTGTTCAAATTGTTATACATGTTAAATGATGTGGCTCAGGAAAGTCTTCAACAAATATGCTAGACGTGCCACATTTATTGATTATCCTCGAATAGAAATAAATTTTCTCTCAGCAAGTAGAAAACGTTGAGGGTACAAACAGAAAAAAAATGGTGCATTTACACACAAGAATTTATCTATATATATATAGAAAAAATAGGAAAAGAGAGGTATAATGATAAGAGAGGAATGAAACGAGACGAGTACCAAGATTGACTAATCTTTGCAATCAGTTCATATACCTCACCATGCACAACAAGTAGAATCCAGTAAAACAACTTAAGGGAAAATATGGATATTGAGAAAATAAAAGAAGAAGATGTTGATGGAGAGAGAAAAACACTCCTCTAGAAAATATATTTTATTTAGAGAGAGAGAGAGAGAGTAATGGAATATCATTGCTTTAATATTGGTTGTTGAATTAAATGTCACATCAAGAAATTGCGTGAGGGATGGGGTTAGGGGCACCCACACCTCCAGGCTCCAAGGAAGAGTACTTTAATAATATATAGTGATAATCTTTTTAATTAAAAACCTTATTACTTTCCAGAAAAAGAAAACAAGAAACATAGGCCCAATTTATAAGATTTAGGATTAGTCTTAGGTAGATCTATACATACTTTAGAAGATTATTTGGATTTGAAGTAGGATTCGCACTAACTTGAATGAATACCAAATTCTTTATTTAGTTAACAAAATACTAATAAAATTTACAAAATATTTAAAAATGAATATTAAATATAGCTATTCAAGGACTTGAATATTTTTTCACAAATAACAAAAATAAGCACTTGAAAGTTGAGCAAACTTAAAATAATCCAAACAAGAATAGTTTATTATTATACATAAAGAAAAAACATAGTTTATATTTATGAATTTGGAAATGTCAATTTTAGTTTCCGTAAATGATTCAAAATGTTTCATTGGCATACATATTTATTGTTATACTTATATGTTAATTATATTTTCAAATATAAATATAGTTTTGTTATTATTTATATTAATTTTGTTTTATATGTTCTTTTGATGTTTTGGTGACACTGTTAAAAACTAAATCATATATTTCTAATAATATTTATCTTAAATCTTGTCTTCACCATGATTACAAGTATTTGTCTCCTTGTGATACGTCATAACAAATTATATAAAATGATTATTAGAAGTACATTAGTTTAACATTCTTCTAGTCTCGCCGCTTTTGGTTTGTAGTCTTATATGGTTTGCTATATTTTTTCGTCGTTCAAGTATCAATAACATCCACTCAATGCATTAAAATTACGAAAAACAAGCGTTGATACATTCCCATCCAAAAATAAAAACAGATCATAGTATAAAACATACAAAAATATTATATTAACCATCTTTGTTTTTTTCTTCTTCATCGGATGTAATTGTCTCGTTGGCCATGACTACTACTTCGTAGGTCGAATTAGTGAACCTTTCGACCATAGTAAACAAGAGTATTACCTCTTCCATGCGTTCCTTGTTGATAACTTCATGAGGTCGTACTACCATAGGAGGTAACGCCTCTTCCAGAACATCTTGTACATATATAGTAGCTGTATCAAGATTTTCATTCTTCAGCATGTTAAAAATCTCAGTTATATCTGCATCATTCGTAATGCATCGAAGACCCTCTGCAATGTCCATACTGGAAATTCTATACCAAATTACATCGGGGATATGGCCCGATATCTTCTTCACAGCATGCACCAGAGCGAAAAACGTAAATATGTTACTTCTTATTTTTGTGATCACTGCTTCATCACTACTAGAATACATCAGCACTCCAACACGGTTTGTTATAAACTTCCCATTATAATGCACATCAAATTCATACATATGATTCATTCTGGACCCAAAAAAAAGACACTATTAAAAAAAAAATTATATAACCATACCAAAAATAACTTCAAATAATAACACATGACAAACTTGTTTGGTGAAAAAATAAAAATAATACCACTTTCCAAATTAAGAAGAATAAATACACTAAAAAAAAGGGTGTACCACTCGTCTAATTATAAAAGTAGATACACATTCACATTTTTTAATTGAAAATGTTAAAACTTTAAATTTCTTTGACCAAATTAATCTAATTATCTAAATGGAGCTATTTGTATGTCTTAAATTGCATCTCCCCCCTTACCAAATAAGAAAAGAAAATGTATCACTTGTCCAATATCTCTCACCAAACACACATTTAAATAAGTAGCAATTGAATTGTGTAATTATCACAACTTTAAAATATTTATTACATTAAGAATCCATGACCCATTATTGATTAATAATTTAAAAATATTATGACAAATGAACTGACAAATTTACTAAACCTCAATTTAATGATGCTTCACTAAAATTTTACCTACTAACAACATTCCAACTTCTTAAGGTTAAAATCAAGGCAACCTAATCAAAATTTGACACATTTGACTCAACCAAATAAGAAATTAATAAAACTATCTCCATCCCGTGAAACGATTGATTGGTTAACTTAAATATTTTTTTTCTATAAATAGAATAAATACTTTTATAAATTCATTCAATAATAATATTTAACAGTACATGTTCTAATATTTAAAAGGCTAAAACATAATAAATTTAAAAATCCATAAACTTTCCAAGCTTGTTAGAAGAATAAAACTTTGATTTCACAAAGGAGTTAATAGATGACATATGAAGCATATATTTATTTTCAGTTTGGTTGATGTGCGTGTGTATAAATTAAAGTACTATATTTTATTGGGATTTTGAATTTTTGAATTAATATAATATGTTACTTTTTACCATAATATATATAGCTAATTTTGGAAAATAACTTTTGTGTTGTATTAACCCCCTTACTGAAACCGTAACCTCTTACTTCATCTTCAATTATCTTTTTCTCTTTTCTTATTAAGAATCACTCTATAAGGTTATCATTTATATATATATATATATGTGTGTGTGTGTGTGTGTGTGTGTGTATATGTATATTTGATACACCTTAATTGTAAAATCGAATGACTAAAATTAACAAAATATTAAATGGATCAACTAATTGGATTAACTTTATATAGATTAGATCACTTTAACGGCTAACGAACACGACACACTTCAATGGCTAACGAACAAAATATACAGTTCCGTACATATTCTCACTTTATTTAAGATATAAAAATACCTGTGTACCTAAATTCCCCGTACATAACGATTTTATATTTTTATCCAGAAGTAGGTCGAACTAATATGTTCTAACTCAAGTTAATTACTTTAAAAAGAAAAATAAATGGTAAGAGTGTATATAACATGAAATAAAACTAAAAGGTTCAAAAAAAGATAATGTTATACCTGTTATGTGACGTTACTCCAGTGATTTGCTAATAGATATGATTGATGTATCACCTTCGTATTAACTCTGTTTGCATATAAAAATTGAAATTTTGTCAACAAGTTGAAAATATTGAGGGTGCAAAGAAAAAAATATTCAGTGTTTTTCCACACAAAATGAGGTTGATTTATCTTTGCAAACAATTCATAGAGGTCACATTCACCAACAAGTAGAACCAGATAAAACAATGAGGTTAATAAAAAAATAGAAGAAGAAGATGTTGATGGAGACAAAAAAACACTACTAGAAAGAGAGTGGGAGTAAAATAAAAAACAGAGTCTGTTATTTAAAATGGTGGGATTTAATTGCATTAATAATGGTTGTTGTATATTAAATGTCACATTACAACTATTCAATTAATTTTGATACTTCATAATAATTAACTTTTATATACATGCGATGCATATGCATTGAACTTTGGATATGAACAAATTTAATAGATTTTCCACATTGAATTAAAATAGAAAAATTACCCAACCTCACATACCAACCATCATCCTCATCCTCATCCTCATCCTTATCTCTTAGTCAGCTTTTGCTAAGCTGACCTTGCTATAGCAGATTTTTGCTAGCAAGCTTGTTGATTCGACCATAGGTTGGCACTCGCGAGACAGACCTCAACCTAAAATATATTGGTAAAAGAGAAACATAAATTTATTTTATTTGTAGTTCAATATTTCAAACTAAAATTTTAATCATAGAATCTATACACCATATTATTATTTGCTAGCTCATAAACTAGCTTGCTACTTTGATCGTAAACTTAAATTGGTTAATTCATTTTTGTTGTTTCCACTTTTTCTCCCATCCAATTTTGTGTTTTTGTGATGGGGTTGTCTTTTTCTTTAGTTCATTTTACTAGTTTCTTTAGTTGATTTATGCAATAAAATTGTTTGACGATGATAAAAAAAAAAAAGTTAAATACTTATGTCAAACGTTGTTCTGAAATTAGTCCATGTAAATTATGCTACTATAAAATAGTTTCTATTCAAAAAAACAGTTATTTTAAACTCTTTTATTTGAGTTTACAATCACACCCCTTAAGGTTTAATATTAGTTACACACTTTTTCACCCAATGCAAGTCACATGCTTAATACTAAAATGATATATTTATTGTCAAGTTAAAGGCCAAAGTTGTCTAAATTTAGGGTTTTTTTGCACTTTGCTCCCCCGAAACATGGGAAATAGGCACTTTGCATCCTCTTTTATTTTTCTCAAAAAACCTAGGGACAAAATAGGTAATTCATTTTTGGATATTTGCCACTTTGCACCCCCGAAACACGAGAAATGGGCATTTTGCACCCCCGACATAGAATTAGCACTTAGCACCCTCGAATTAAGAACAACCCATCAACTTGCACCCCCAATACACGAAAAATTGACACTTTGAACCCCCTAAACACAAAATTAGCACTTAGCACCTCTAATTAAGAAAAACTCTACAACTAGCACCCCCTCGTTTTTTGGGCAAAGTTGACCACTGGGGGCAAAAAACCTAGGGGGCAAAATAGGTAATTCATTTTATTTTTTTCTTAAATTTGAAAATAAGATTATGAATACTATAATACGCATTTCTCTCTCCATCTTAAAATTTGTTTTGTGATATGATTTAGTTAATTTTATGTATTAACTTTCTAGAAACTTTTCGAATTCTTTTGGATATTTTGAGGACATTTGAAAAATTGGTAATTAAAGAAATATGTTAAAATAGATTTTGAAGATGAATATTCTTGTATTCATAATCGTATTTTGCAAATATTAAGAAAAAGGAAAATAAATTACTTGTTTTGCCCGTAGGTTTTTTTTACCCTGGTGGTCACATTTGCCGAAAAAACGAGGGGATGCTAGTTGTTGAGTTTTTCTTAATTTGAGGTGCTAAGTGTTAATTTTCTGTTTAGGGGGTTCAAAGTGTCAATTTCTCGTGTTTCAGGGTTGCAAGTTGCTGAGTTGTTATTAATTCGAGGGTGCTAAGTACTAATTCTATTTTGGGGGTGCAAAATGCTCATTTCTCGTGTTTCGGGGGTGCAAAGTGCCAAAATCCAAAAATGAATTACGTATTTTGTCCCTAGATTTTTTTAGGAAAATAAAAGAGGGTGCAAAGTGCTGAATTGTTCATATTTCAGGGGTGCAAAGTGCTAAATCTATGTTTTGAGGGTGCAAAGTTCCTATTTCCTATGTTTCGGGGGTTTAAAATGAAAAAAAACCCCTAAATTTATTAAGGGTATATTGGAGATTTGATTTACAAAATAAATTTACATGTAATTATTCATAAGAAAACCAAAATCAAATCAATCCCATTTATATTATAATACAATATAGTACATTTCAATGAAATCACTTTGAACTCTCCTACGAAACCATGCTTGACCATCCAATAATGCACTTATGCAACGACCACCACCTTTCACACCAGGTCAAGCAACTCCACCACCGGTTCATCCTCTCATCACCGCTGCCGAAAACTCCAGGCTTCAACCAATATCAAATCAATCCCATTTATATCTTCCTTGTGCTCCTCGACAAAATTCCATACTAGAATACTTCTATGTTTAACGTTTTCCTCAATGCATATACTCCGTACATTACTGACACAATATATTTAATTCAGTTTTGTCCCGAATGGATGTTTCTTGGGATTTGGTGGATGTTCAACCCATAGCCTTTGGATTTACTTTGAATTGAGTATTGAAGGCTATGTCGGAGGTGGTGTTGGACTCTATGGCGTAGTCAAAAAAAATTTCACTGTGGTCATTATAGA
>JAYDYQ010001065.1:0-11143 GCA_034814905.1 Penstemon davidsonii
ATCTCTTAAAATATTACCATTACCCATATTTCCAAAAGAAATCAAATCCCATTTTTACACACATACCAAAGCAATTTTCAATTTTTGGTAAAGAAAAATAGGTTAAATAGACTAACTCATTAACGATTACGACTTCTTATATAAATTTATTTTACAATAATTTTGAGAGAATTTAAAATTATAAACATCTAAAAAGTATTTTATAATTGACCATAAAATATTATTTTTGAGACTATTTTTCTTAATTTAGTCCAAGTACTCAAATATAATTTTACTTGAATTTGACTCAGCCTATTTAATTAATTAATGTCGAGTTTACACTATTATAAGGCAAAATTACAGAAAACGTCCCAAACTGATCAGTGATTTTGAATTTTTGTCCCAAGCAATATCACTTAGTCAATTTCGTCCCGTAATATAGTATAGTTTTTTTAAATTCCCGTGGGTTTTTTAGAAAAAAAATTATATCTCAGTTCATTAGTAAAAATTTGTGAATTTTGTTTTATTAATAAATAATAAATATTTATAATTAGTTTGGAACGAATTTTTTTTCCCATGTCATTTCAATTACGGGACGGAAGTCGGCGTATTGATATAGTTTGGAACGAAAAATCAAAATTTGTAATTAGTTTGTGATGAATTCTGCAATCTTATATAATTGTTTATGCTAAAAATTTGCCACGTCATGATATGTAAGCATCCATGTGGCAAGTGGGACGGTATTCCAAAAGAATATAAAATTACGGGACGAATTTAATTAAGTGATATAGTTTGGGATGAAAATTCAAAATCACTAATTAGTTTAGGAATTTTTTTGCAATTTGGCCCTATTACAATTTGGTTAATGCTTAATAGTGTCAACTAAGGCGAAGTTTCCAGCGAAGCCAAGCCAGCAATGAGCAATGTACGAAAGCAATAATGGTAATTATTAGTATTTTATTTATTAACACTAAACAAATAAATAAATTGGAATACAGCTGGGGAAGACCTGTACAAGAAAAGTTTGAGCCGTTGACAGTCCAATTTATTTTCTCGTAAACTTCCCGACATATATAATCACATACATGTCCAAATAAAATTAATCCCCAGTCGTACACAGATTTAACTTGCCGGAATATTTCTACAACCCGACGGCTTATTTTTGTTTTATCCTATGATATTTTTCTTTTTGTATTTTGAAACAACTTGAAAAAAAAATTCCGCCTCGTGATTGGCGGGAAATTGATTTTGTCTGTATCGTAGAATTGTGCTTTTAGTTGCTATCGTACAGCGAATCTGAGTCAAGAAACATTTAGAGTTTTCTTATTTTGATTTTGTTTCCAAATTGTAGCTCAGATCAAGTGCATAGATAGAGAATCTGTAAATATACAGAGCGATGGGGGTTTCGGATAATACGAGGGGTTTAGTATTAGCAATTTTGTCGAGTTTGTTCATCGGAACTAGTTTTATTTTGAAGAAGAAAGGTCTGCTTCGTGCTGCTGCTGCTGGTACTCGAGCAGGTATTAATATATTTTTATTTTTATTTTTATTTTCAATTTTGACTTTTCAGTTTTCATGGATTAACATTCCAGTTTTTTTAAAATATTTTTCAATTTTATTTTAATATAGAGCACTGCACTTGGAAAACCATGGTTGACATTTTTGATAGGCTATTTAATTAATTTGTATAAGATTTGATGTATGATATAGTATTGTGGTGTTGACTGATATTTATTCAATAAATCTACATCAAGTGATTTTTATTGGATTTTGCGTGGATAAATTGCTGAATTGTCATTGATGAAACAATATGGTCTGCTTATTTTAATTTTGGAGTGGAATGGAGTAGTATTATAGGAAATACATTAGGTGTGTTTCTTATGGGGTTTTTGATTTATGGTTACTGCAAAGAAAATGAAAAAAATGGACTGCAAACATAAAATTTAACATACTGTATGTTGATTTATACGAGAGAAAAATAGGGGTAATTCTAGCCAGACCAGGATTGGACGAACCCAAAATATGTACTTGAATACACTTGCGTTGTGGTTGGATGACACTCTCAGGGGAGTGACCAATCACATGACAATTGCAAGACACTTGCATTGTGGTTGGAGAGGTCAACCACTTAAAATTATTGATCGAGGTATTTATATAAGTAATTGCATACTTTTAACTATTTTTGACTATATGCTACTGAAATCCTGTTAATTTCTAGTTTGTTGTTCGGAAGAATTCAATTGTGTTCAACAATTGCAAGTGCAAGTGTAGAACTAGACAAAATTGGACTAGTTCCACTAAATTCAGAAGTAGTATATTCTAGAAGCTATTTTTAATGGTTGGTCTTTAGGTCTCAGCCTTTTTGCTATTAAACTTGTTAAGATCTGAGTTCCTCTCGGGTTTGGATCAGATCTGTAACCCAATTTATGGACACTCACCATTCATGTTATTAGTATTGCAGGCGTTGGGGGCTACACTTACTTACTACAACCTCTTTGGTGGGCGGGCATGATTACAAGTAAGTTGTGGAATCATACTTTGTTCCCGTTTGCTCCCTCAAAGGTTATGTTTGAAACTTGGATTTTAGGGAGGAAAATAAAAACGAAAAATTGTCTTTCATTTGTTGCAAGATAAATATATTACCTACTAAAATTCACTGATTCTTTATATCAGTAATTGCTAATTCTTTCATTTCATGCAGTGATTGTTGGAGAAGTAGCAAATTTTGTTGCTTATATTTATGCACCAGCTGTTTTAGTAACTCCTCTTGGTGCATTGAGTATTATCATTAGGTACTTTCAAACTTCTTTTCACCTCTATTTGTGACTAAATCAAATTTCCCAAGGACTTTTTGATAAAAGTTTAATCTACTAACCTTTTTTTTACATGAATTTTAAAGTGCTGTTTTGGCACACTTTATGTTGAAGGAACGATTGCGAATGATGGGTGTATTGGGATGTGTAGCTTGCATTGTAGGATCTATAATTATCGTTATTCATGCCCCTCAAGAACATACTCCAAGTTCAGTACAAGAAGTCTGGAGTTTGGCTATACAACCAGGTTACTGTTCTTCTCTCTCTTTCCTTTTTGTTGTAGGAACTATTGCTTATTTATGCTCATTGCTTTGTCTACAGCATTTCTGATTTACGTCACAGCATCATTGTCCATAGTGCTAGTACTGATGCTGCATTTTGAGCCTCTCTATGGGCAGACAAATATACTGGTTTACTTGGGGATTTGCTCCTTAATGGGTGCGCTTACGGTAATTGTTTCCCTTCACATCCTATGGACTAGGGCCGGTGCGACTCTTTGGGGCCTTAGGTGAAATTTAAAATCCGGACCATATGTCATAAACAATATTATAAATTTACATAAAAATTGTTTTATAGATGCAAAAAGGATCCATTGATTGAATCTTCATATTTTAGTTTTTTCTGACATATCATTTTCTATAGATAAAAAGATTGATTCACTTAATTTTTCTTGTTATTAATTTTTAAACACATGTTTAATACATATTGCTCTATGACAAATATGCATCAGTAGAATTTGATTTTTGACTACAAATTAATAATTATAATGTAGAAACTTTTAGTACTCCTATAACTACACTGCGGAAGGGGCTCACAAATATGTAAATTACCATGTCATTATTGGTAAAAGACTCTTTCATATATTAACTATCTATGTCAAAAAATTATGTGTCGTTTATTAAGATTAAAAGACTAAAATACCTTCACATTTATAAAATTTTAGGACCCTTATAGATAAGCAGTCCTAGTGAAGTGCCTAAATTGCATAGTAAATGGTCGGCTTGATTCACAAGTTCTTCTATACGACTTGTACTTTGATCACATTCTTCAATATTCTCCGCTTACTAAGTTACATCATCATGTAGGTTGTGAGCATAAAGGCGATTGGAATTGCAATAAAACTAACTTTAGAGGGGATCAATCAATTTGGATATGCTCAGACTTGGTTGTTTCTTTCAGTTGCAGTAATCTTTGTGATCACACAATTGAATTATCTTAACAAGGTAGTCATATTGTATCTTTATCAATATTGTAATTGTCATGCTTTCACTTTTAGCATAATTTCCCCTTTCTTATGGTGATTGCTAAATATCTCAAGACAATGTTCCTTATTTTTCCAATTTGAGGTCATTGTCTCTACGAGTGATATCTAACTAACTAGATATTGAATTTTACTCATTCAGGCACTTGACACTTTCAATGCCGCCATTGTTTCTCCAATATATTATGTGATGTTCACAACTCTGACAATTACTGCAAGTGCAATAATGTTCAAGGTAGCTGGCATTTTTCGAGGATTTTTTTCTTCATTTACAGTTTCACAAAAAGCTAGCTAACTACTGGGTGCACTTTGATAATTATAACTAAATTTGCAGGACTGGTCTGGTCAGAATGTGACCAGCATAACGTCTGAGATATGTGGATTTGTAACGGTTCTCACAGGAACAATCATACTTCACATGACCAGAGAGGAGGAGCCAGCAACTGCCACAGGTACTGTTAAAGGTGTCCTTCTTTCGAGATATCCATTAGACATTGGAATAAATGAGTCGTTTGTACTACATGACTATCCTCTACTACCATTTAGTGGTTCTATTTCAATAACGACTTGCATGCTTGTATTTAATAGTGGATACACTCTTTACAAATGAACTTTCTCTTGATTTTAGAACTAGTCTGGTAAAAATGGTTAGAAGATATTAGGTCTTTTTTCGACTTTTACCTCTTGTTTGGTAGTGTTGATAAATAATACTGCTTGACCCATAAACTAGCGAATCCATTTTTTTTAAGCATTAAACACAAATATAATTATCACAGGTCCAAAGCTATATGATTTTCATGGCTCAGCTACAAATTCAGATGGTGAAGGTTTCCTCATTTTTCTAATTTGTCACTAATCTATGTTTTATAAATTGTTGTCAAACAAGTCAAAAACTTATATTATATCTTTTTTGTAATGACATGATTAATATTTTCCCACCGTTATTCTATAGCTGCTATGAGATGAGTTTTTTACGTTGATAGTTCATGTTTCTTGCTCTCAAGGTAAGTTTCAGATTAAAGAACAATGTGAATGGGTTGATTTGTGCAGGAACCATAATTTGGTACGATGAAGATCCATCAAAAGGTTTAGAAGAGGCTCATTTCATCACATTGAACAACTCCGACTACTTTCATTAATCATTTCTTTTGGGGAGACAAATGTGGTACATAATTCAATTTTTGTTGCAATGATTATCCCCAAAATTGAATAATCCACCACCTCCTCGACCTCCTCTTCAATGGCCAAGTGCAAACACACTCTTGGATCACCGAGAAACATATACAGGTAGGAGTGTAGCTCCTCATCAATTGGGTTTGTAAATATGTGCTTTTGGTGTTCATTTTTCTGGTTGTAGATTTTGTCGGTTTTGTTTTGTTCATGATGTTTGTTTTGTGGTTGTAGTGCTTATAGCATTTGTTGTTTTAACATAGTTTGATTTGATTACCACATTGGAAATGAGCTCAAAGGAACAACAATATAGAAATTGCGAGTATATAATTTTCCTTTTCCCAGAATTGTTAGCATTCAAGTTGTCCCTTCGGTAAATTCAGCAACGTTTGAGTGTGACATCTAAATCATCCGTCTAGGCAAGCACACAAAGGGTTGCGATTTTTTTTAGTCGAAACCGGCTTAGATGCAACAAGTGTATTTATTTATATTGTGATTGGTCGTTTTCCTAAAAGCGTTCTTCGATTATATAAGTAATTAGTTGTCTTGACTCTTGCATGTGCTTCGTTAAAATTTAAAGTGCTGATTTTGGTTTGAATTTTTTAACATTATTGTGACGGCCCGACTCCGCGGGTCCGTCGGATAACAGTCGAAAAATTATTATTATTTTGAAAAGTGTTAAAATATCGAAACTTTTTTCTTTTTTAAACAGAAGAAGAAACGATAAATTAAAGTTTTAAAGCGGAAGCGGTTTAAAATAAAATAAGAACCATTCAAATTACTAAGGTTTTTTATTTTTTATTTTTTATTTTTGACGAAGAATAAAATCAATCTTCATAGTAGAGGTTTAAAGCGGAAGCATTTAATCTTAACATATCAAAAGTTTTGAACAAAATCAACCGAGAGAGATAAATAAGTAATTTATGAAAATCTTGTATCTTTTACGAAAATATAAATCAACTTTAACGATTCAAATATTCTAAGCAAGGTTTTAAACAAAATCGAGAAAGAACCTAAATCGACAACAAAATATAACTACTCTCACAAATACTAGGGTGGGACCGCAACAACGATGACCTAACCGCAACCCGACTATTATTTTCCAGAACACCTGAAACTGAAAAGAATGAAACATGGAACGCATAAGTTGATCGTCCAACTTAGTGAGGCTGTGTGTGAAATTTGCATGGTAATGCGTGTATGCAACATATTATATAACGTGAACAAGTTATCAAGCAAATTAAGCATATATTCAAGACGGAAGAAACACGGAATTCACATAACCAAGAAATGCTGATGCCGACCTCCACTTACCCTCCATCCTTATTCTGATGTCCATCCAAACACACCGAGTAAGGAGCGACCTTACTATCTGAAGTGCATCGACATGTCTTTGCCAAAGTTTGTCCTTACTCCCCAAGTGTTCCTCCCCACTTGGATTGTAAGGCCAGGCCTACGGGTAACCGTGACAATCCTGTCGGCCCTTGCCGGCCAGGTTGGCATCGGGTCCATATACCAATCAAAAGGGGCCCACACAAAATCGGAAACAAACGGAAACACAAAGTCGGAAACAGACGGAAACATAACATATCAAACATATTTAACATATTATCAACATTTAACAACTTATTAAATGCAAATTTTGAGTATCATGATAATTTAGTAAAATATATTCGCAACTAGTAGATTTGGATGTAGCATGCATTGGATTATCATGTTGATATACTAAGGATTTTATGCGAGTAATGTCGACGTAACAAGTCCAATCTCTTTGTAACAACATGCAATAGAAATTATAATATAACACATGCTTTGATTATTAAGGGCATAAGTAAATGTTTGATCGATCTACTAGCACATCGGACCGACTACAAATTCAACACACAACGCTCACCTTTGTCGCTTAGTATAGCAACTAAAACTCCACAAATGAAGCGTATCCGAAACCTGAGCAAGTACGTATACGACTTAGAATGTATCTAACAACCTTAATGAAAATCCTACACAAGGATTTCCTAAACTAATACATCGCACAAAAGTGCTTAGAACTTACGACATCACTTCAATTAAGAGTAATTATTTTCAAAACTCAAAATACTAATTACATAAAACAGCGCAAAAATAGCAAATTTTTCCCTTCATTTTCCAAATTTACAAAACAGCCCCTAAACTTTTGAAAACATCCATTTTTGCAAAAATTTGGAACAAACTTTAAATCAAATGCTTTTTAACTAAACCCATATCGAAAATCAAATAAAAACAGAGTATTAAGTATCTTGTTACTTCAAAAATCAAAGCTTTAAAAATCCCACAAGTTTAAAATTTTTCAAAAATACCCTTATAGTTTTGAAAACTTAAGAAAATCAACTTTCTTGAAAAATAATTCAAGGTCCAAGCATCTAAGCAATATTTAAAAATAATTAAGCATAATTTCACTATAAAACTGAGATTAAAAATAAATTTTAATAACTTTTCACCAACTAACAATGAGAAAAAAAAGTTCTTTAATCATAATTTTTCTTCGGAAAAATTTACAAATTTTCAATCTTAAAACAAAAGTGAACAAAGCTCTACATCAAATCAACTAATCAAAAGTTTATAAAAGTAACTATAAAAACAGCAACAAAACAGCGGCTTTGCCCCCTTATTTTCGGATTTACAAAAATAACCCTAAAAGTTTCAAAAACTCCCTTTTTGCAAACAAACTCGGAGCAACTTTAAAACAAATGCATTTCAAGTAAAACTAACCAAATATCAAACAAAAACTTATATTTTGAGTCCCTTTTTACTCCCAACAAAAATCGCAACCCTTAACCCTTCAACTTTTAAAACCTTTCAAAAATACCCCCAAAGTGTTGAAAATTAAAAACATTAACTTTCTTACAAAAATAAATCAAGATCCAAACATATAAGCAATATTTCATCAAAACCCAAACAAATCCACATTAAAATCTAACATTAAATTAAACTTAACAACTTTTAACAAAAACTACAATGGATAAACTAAAGTTCTTCAATATATACTTTGAAGAAAAGAAAGTAAAATCACAAATATTAAAGAACACATGCATAGACGGATTTTTACCCAAAGCAACGAAGGAGATGAAGCTCTCTTCATTTTCAGACCTCCGAAGGTGGTGGTGGCGGCTCCGGTGGTGGTTCATAACAAAAGCCCTCAAATCCTTACTTTCACCAAGTTCTGACGACTGCTGATTCACTCCGGGACATCCAAACGACGATCCAAACGGTCAATATGTAGCCCCATGTGTGTAGGACCCTCACGAAAAATTTGGGCATGATCCAACGGTGGAAGAAGATTTAATGAGCGAAAAACCGAGGCTGTGCTGTGTATATCCGAGAATTTTATCTTTCTAGAGTGTTATCTCTTTCCCCCTCTCTTCTTAACTATATCTAAGTATTTTTAAGTTGTAAAGAAGATAATGTGGGTTTGAGGGAGATATTTAATGGGCTATGAAATTAGATTTTTAGTGTATAGATACATATACACACAATATGGGGAAGAGGTGATTATAATTACTCACCAATTCCACCAATGCATGTCTTTCTTGGGTGGTGGAGTTTACTCCACCCAAGGGCATGCCTTAGCAGCCTTTAGGCTATCCTAGGAAAGAAAATTATTGCTATTTCGCATCCTACAAGATTCTGGGGCGAATTTACACTTTGCCCCCTAAAGTTTTAAAAACTTACATTTTTGTCCCCAAAAACAAAATTTTGTGCATCCAAGCCCGAAAATTTTCAAAAAGGTCTTAATGTTATTTTAAAGTAACTTTTATGTTTTCTAAGTTAACAAAGTCACAAGATTTAATTAAAATGTATATTTTAGTTCAAATTAATGCTTAACTTTGAAAATAACAAGTAGCACATAAATTTGGATTAAAAATCCAATCAAAGGGTTCAAAATTTTTTGGGGCGTTACAATTATGATATCGCATGCCAAGTAAAGTAAGGGGAAATTCTTAACCACACCGGGTTTGGCCGAACTCAAAGTAACTACATGACAAATATAATACACTTGCTTTGGATTGGATGTAACTTCCAGGAGAGTGATCAATCACAAAGTAAGTGTAATATAATTGGTGGTTGGATGGGTTTGGCCAAGCCATACTTGGACAAGAATTTCATGTAAAGTTAGTGCCAAACCAGAATTAGTTTTGTTGACACTGCAATGAGTGGTTAAATAATTTCTACTATTAATTATGAAGTTCATTTTTATTTAAGATTTAAGAATTATAGGAAAATATATAAAGGCATAATTTGAAATAATATTAAACAATTAAGTACAGATTCTTTTTTAATAATTTGTCCAAAAAATTAACGCATGAACTGAATCGTTTAGTCATTCAAATTAGAAATTTGTTGTTTCTTATTGACATACTACTGGAAATTTTATTCTTGACATTGATGTGCAATTAATTGTTGGAATGTAATTGTTTCTTTTTTTTTGTTTCTCAAAGATATTTAGGATTTATATCCGGTTAATTTTTTTTGAAGGCGTGTCTAATATATTATATGTGAATTTTCCCCAATAAAAATTTATCCGAAATTCATCACTTTGTGCGGGTTAATTTCTTTCACTAAATCAATCACCCATCTAAATGTAATTATTGTCATAAGCTTTTACATTTATTTTCCACTCATAAAATTCTGCAATTCCATTTACCAACCCTTTTTGTGTTTTATATAGCATTTATCCCAATTGATATGGTTGATAAAAACAAAGAGCAACATTAGAAAGAACATTAAACATTACAAACACTTGTAAAACTTAACCAACAAATAAAAGTACTTTAGTTTCCTTCTAATTTGGAGTAAATGAGGTTTAGTACTCCCATTAGACGAAGGAATATTTTATGTCCTCCAATTATCTTCAAAATAATATAATTTATATGCGCTTAGTACTTAAAAATAAACTATATTACTAGCAATAATTAAAATATCAAATTATTACTATATGCGAATTTGTATCTATAGATAAAATTGATCATCTAAAAGAATAGAATTTGAAAAATTGGGGTAAAGAAAATAACAAAAAATAAATTGTGAATTGAATAAAATTTACCAAGTTAACATCAAAGAAAGCTCATAATCCAAAAAAGTAATGTCAATTTAGAAAATAAATACTCTATATTAATAACAAAAAATCAATTAATAATTTAATGTTAATATAAAAAAATCCGAAAAAAAATTTACACTACTATTTTTTTGTGGTGTTGCCTTTTCGACCTTCCCTAATTCCCACAAAACCAACGGCAACCATTCTCAAACGCCAGCTCATATATCTATAAATATTACTTTCCTTGCCCAAAATATATAAAATCATCCAAAACCCAATCCATCTTATATAAATCAATCTCAGCCGTAAAATCCTATCAGATTCCATTTCCTAGTAAAATTCGAATAATTTTCCAGACAAATCTATACCGTCCGATCATATTCTTAAATCCTTCGTGTCCTTTGTATAACCGATAACCAATAGGCTTATAAAAAACGCAAAATCTTCACAAAACCTATCGTTACACACACTAATTCACCATCAAATACACGCAGAAAGAGAGTTTTTTTGAGAAAAAAAGCAGCAAGCATGGCGGCAATAGCGAGCCCGTGGGCTAAACCAGGCGCGTGGGCTTTGGATTCGGAAGAAAACGAGGAGGAGCTCCTCCAGCAACACAAGGAAGACGCCACCGCCGCTAACGGCCACGCCAACGGCAACGAAAAGGCGGATTTTCCATCACTCGCCACCGCCGCCGCCACGAAGACGAAGAAGAAGAAGCCACAGACCATATCTCTTCATGAATTCACTACGTATGGCGCCGCAAAGGCGGCTAAGGCGGCGGCGCAGCCAAAGGGTTTGACGCCGGAAGAGATGTTGGTTCTTCCTACAGGTCCACGGGAGAGGTCC
>JAYDYQ010001071.1:0-36167 GCA_034814905.1 Penstemon davidsonii
TTTTTAGTGAGAATGCTATATAGCTCTAGAAATAAGGGAAATGAGACCCGAGTGAGCTTTCGGAAAGCTTAAGCATAGTACTTCTGCTACATATATGTGATCTGAATTGTTGATTGTTACATATTTCCTATATTTTTAACTTTATGCTTCAGAATCTGTGTTGTGCTTGTGGATGCTTTACCAAGTTAAATTGGGGAAGATCTGCTTTGAATTAAAATGTATTTTCAATTTTTTTATATTTTTCATTTGATCAATATAAGAAGCGCATAAGGTGTTCTAATGTGTCGTTCATTTGTGGGTCTTTAAAACCAGTGTATATTCTCCATCACACTGTCAATTTAACGGGCACGCGAGCGACACGTACTGAATTTCGTCCGAAAATTGACGGCAAAACTAAATGTGTCAAGATTTTGTAAATCATGGTATGAAATGTATTTTTTGAAAAAGCTTGGTACCAAATGTGTTTTTTGGAATAAAGTTTGGTATCAAAAGTGTTTTTCCCTCGAAATTTTATATGGATAACCAAACGCAATGTACGAATGTTTAACATTTTTGAATTTATTTTATGGATAAATTAATTTACTTTACTTCGGAACTTTAGGTATGCTATAATTTAATTTAAATTTACGTTAATTAATAAAAAATAATATAAAATGATGTTTCATTTTGATGATTATTGCTGGAGTAAAAACAATTTATATGCATATATCAAAAGACCTATCGAATAGTGAATTGATGTTTTTTTTAATGCTAAATGCTGGAGACGCTCAACGGTTGAAATTCTCCATGTCAGTTGACTAAAAACTAGAGTTACCACCAATAACTAACTATTTAGATTTGGGACCATATGTATTTGAATACCAATATTAAATATCAAATATTATATTCCTATTAAATTTGATATGATCTATAGTGGTCATGTTCAATTATGAAAAAAAAAAAAAATAGTTGTCACGTTTAACGACCAATCAGAACTCTAAACCATAAACAAATACTAATTCATAACAATTCTAGTTTTTCTTTATATTGATACTTTGATAGGTAGTATGTCTCACCATGTCAAGTAATCTAGATTAGCTAAGCAACAAAATAATAATTTTTATTAGAATTTCTAACCCATATTATAGTTCGACAACACTTTTTTGTTGGCTTACTTCATTATTTTTGTTTTTGTTTTACATTAGTTCGACGATATACATGCATTTCTTTCAAGTTATGTGATAGGTCTCCCTATTTGGTGTTAAATTCTAGTGATATTCATTTATGTTTTCTTCAATTTCATTTTTTATTTTTGTGGAGTTTTCTTAATATTCAAATATTGTTAATTTTTTTAATATTTTTGAGCTAGCGCCTATCGATAATTCTATATGACATATGATCATTTTACTAGATTATCACACGTATTAATCAATTAACAAATTATCTACATATACATGGAGAAAAATGAAGTAACCAGAACAAAAAATGTTTTAGAGCTGACTTAATCCATCTCGATGCACGTCAAACGTATATAGTTTATGGCATGAACAAAATTTCAACTTAGTGTATTTTAGTTGCCCCCAACCATGGGCGGATGCACACTGGGGCTAGGGCTCAACTTTTTTTTAATATAGTTGTAATATTTATCATGGTTCCAAAATACAAGCTTAAATATGATAATTTAATTCAAAACGCTTGCCCATCCCGGTCCAAAAAAAACTAAAAAATTTGACCCATCATAAGTCCATAATCATCCCAAAAACCTTTGTCCAATGATTATCGAATTTGATTGATTGCATCAATCGATCGCATTTGGTTTCTTCTTAAACACGTACTTGCATTTTGTGTACATGATGAATTGGATTTTTCAAACATCCAAAGAAACTTGAGCTTTTAAATTTTCTAGCGGATCAAAATGAGGTTGCTAAAGCCGTTATTTTGCGGAATGGCCCGAAAAATCCTAAGGTGACGGCTCCATCAATTCAAAAAGACATTGACAATGCTTCCTCAATTGAAACTATCAATGCTATTATTAAAGAGTTCGGCAATGGGTTATTTGTTATTCTTGTCGATGAATCTCGTGATATAACTTCTCGGGAGAAAATAACGGTTGTTTTGAGATATGTGTATTAACGAGGATATGTGATGCACTACAAAAAAATGAACTTTTTGCCACAAAAAAAATTATGGCAAAAAGTAACTGTTTAGTCACAAACGTTAATATGAAGAAAAAAATGTTCTTTGCAAAAAAAAAAAAAAGAATTGTGACCAAATTTATTTTTCTCACATAAACTGAATTTTCTCACAAAAAACAGTCAAATGTGACGAATATGTTTTCACATTACCTCCTTTTTTCGTCACATATAACAAATTAATTCGTAACGGGGTATCATATATAATTAAAGTAACTTATGTGTCATTTTTGTCAAACTTCACCTCCTCGTTTTTGTATCTCGTCATATATTTTCTCGTGAATGAAATATATTTTTGATCGAATATTTTTTTTGTATCTAATTTAGCCCTTGGATAAAATTCATGAATTTGCCCCAATCCCCAACCCTATTTTAAGTCCCGACTACAAACCTGACCTAATTACAAGTTCATTTACACATATTTTGAAATAGTGATAGATTACGGCCTAGTACATAGTGTTGTGCAATTACCCACCCCGTGTTTAACAAATTTGATGGTGCTGAAATAAGTCTAGATAAAAATCTTCTGTTTCCATTAAGTTATATGTTAGGACAATCTATAATGTGAAATTTTATTTTATTTTTCATCATTTGATTGCACGTAGCATATTATAATGCTACCTATTATTTTGTGTCATCTTGTAATTAATGATGACAAAATGCCATATAGCTTCTAGTCTTGGAACGAGTTAGGCACAAGATTAACGTTCTTTGATGACTTTTATCGTTTTAAATCTCTTTTTTTGGCAGTGTTTAAATAATATTGCATTTAATTTGAGGAAATTCAGATATAATATTAAATTCATTTGAAAGTAGCGTCCCAGACCTAGCACTAGCCATTGAATTGTACCACCCTATAATTTCCTCTTTGTATATATGGTGTCATTAGCCCACGTAACGTTTCCTTGCAGGTTTATTCTTGAAAAGGAATTTTTATAGTGGATGAGAAAGTTTCATGTCAATTAAATATCTAACTTGCGTACATGCATAATTTTTATATTTATCATGGTTTAAATGAAACGTGTCACATTCATCTCCTTGCATTTGTAGTAATATATTAATTATTATTCTTTGAATTGATTTTTTCAATACTCTGATAGTAATATATATAGTATTTTGCGTCGGGTATTTGGTATTTTTCGTGTAATTACTAGAAATTGAAGGAAAACTGTTAAATTCATACATATATCACTGTTCACATAAGACATATCTTACTACATACTCGTGTATATTAGTATTATTTTTTATTGAAGAGATTGAGATGGCAAGAGCCTGTCTTTTTTTTTTTTAGAATACATATATCATCAACCATTATAAGTTTTAACAAGAAGGGTAAAAGTGGTAGAAAAAAATTAGTTTTACATTGAACTCTTAAAATGATAAATAAAAGTAAACAATTTTTTTTACCAAAACGACAAATAAAAAAACGGAGGGAATAGTATATTATTTGTAATTTTTTGTACTTAAATCTTTATTGAAATGCTTTATGATTTAATTACTCAATGATGAACGTATTAAAAAAGGGGTAATTAATGAGAAGCAAGAACTATCAAATTAAGATTTCCATTTATAGGTGCCACTGGTTCACAATTTCCGAAAAAGAAATCCAAATCTTGTTGAAAATAAATTTCGCGTAAATGTTTTTACAGAAAAAATAATCTTTACCCTATAAATTTCTCTTAAGAAAATCTAAACCCTATAAAGAGAGACAAAAATGACACCATTTATTTCACTTGACCATCAATATTTATGGATATGAGTGCAAGAAAAGGATCCCAATATATTCAAGGTGGTTGAGTCAAGTGGTAGCGACTTGCAATCCCCAGAGGTGAAACTATAATAAATACACAGTTTAATAGATTAAAAAAAAATCCCAAAATGGGTAAGATCCTATAAAGAGAAAGTTTTTATTATTAGAAATATCAATAATAATTAACTCTTGCATTAAGTTCACAAAATCATATATTTATAGCCAAAAGAAAATAATAAACTAAAAAGAAAATAACTCCTAAATAAATAAAGTAACTAAAAAAATAACTAGTATAATTTTAAGTAAACTAAATAACTTAAATTATGAAATTAGTCTACATGATATGGTTGTCAATATTCCACTCAAAATAAGATACTCCCTCCGTTTCATTATTTTTACTCCATTAGCTATAGTATTCGGTCAAACTTTTCAATATTTTAAGTGACATGTCATTTTATATTATTCACATTTGTGGTGTATTAAATATTTATAATATTAATATATATGGTGTCGTATGATATTATCAACTTAATAGTGAAATATATTTATTATAATATTTATAAATTATAAATTTAATTAAGTTGACTGATCAACTGTACCAAATGATAAGAAAAATGGGACAAAGGAAATATATTTATCTCGATTCTTCTGCAAAAGAGAAGTCTTGAAAGAGAAACAAGCTCTTGACTTAACACTGTAATTCAATAATATTCGTAAGTTACTCCCTCCGTTTCATAATATATGTCGCTTTGAAAAGTTTTTATTGTGTCATATTATCTGTCACTTTAGATTTCCAATAAAACATTAATTACTCTTTTTTCATTTTTGCCCTTTATGCTCATAAATTTTCTCAAACATTAGTGGAGGATAATTAATTAAAAGGGTACCTTAGTCTTTTTCATTTTTTCCTCTTAGAATTCAGATATATTTAATGATTTTCTTAATTTATATGCATATATGTGAAAAGACAGATATTTTGGGATTTTCTTAATTTATGTGCATAAATGTAAAAAGACAGAGGGCCTGTTTGTTTGGCGTTTCCCAGATTTTTTTCGTGTTTGGGAAATGCCAAACAAACATATTTTTTACTTTCAGAAATAAATTTTTCATCCATTAATTTTCTCAAACTACTCTCTCAAAAGCCAAACAAACAACAATTTTCTTATCTCTAAATAAAACCTATACAAACTCTACTTTGATTTGACATAAAGTAACCTATCTCTTACACAATTTATCTCACATAACAAACATGATTTGACATAAAGTCTTACACATCTTACACCTACAACCCAACTCTTCCAAAAAAACATATACCTACTTTATTTCTCAAACCACTCTCTCAAAACCCAAACAAACAACATTACGCAAATCGAGATTATTTCACAAACCTCCACTACTCTCCCAAATTACTTTCCCAAACGCCAAACAAACAGGCCCAGATATTTTGAAACGGAGGGAGTATAAAATAATTCCTTTCTTTGGCGGCTTGCTAGCAAGCTATCCTACTAATTACTTTCCTTTTTAGGATTTTCATATTAGTTGACTAACATTGAATATAAAAATGGATTGAATATAAGAAGTGGATTGTTTTCCTTTTTTCGAAAGTTGTAACATGGAGGACAATACTTGCTTAGAAATTAATTTAATTTATTTTCCCAGTTATTTCCTCTTTAAGTCATGAAGACAAATTGACATAGACTTTAGGTCCATTGCCCTTTTCATTAAATTTCCGCATGCGCGCGTATAAAAATTTCATCCAATACACTGAGAGAAATAATTGAATGTGTATTCAATGATTTCCATTATTTATTTGATTATTAATTTATTTGCATGTGCACTGATTTAAATTCAAAATCCAACTATGTGACTATATATAGAATATAAGAATATTATCCTAATTAACCTGTTCATTTTTCTCGTATAATAATTTACACTTCTGATACTGTTATACTCATGAATTATTATTTTGAATTTGTACTTTTGAGTCTTTTGACATTTAATTTTTACAGTTTTTATGATCCATTTAACAAGCGTCAGTATTAATCTACACCTTATAAAAAATTAGAGTTGTACTTTTTTCGGTTGAATCAAAAGAACATTCACCATATATAATTTAATTTACATAACAAGAACATGATCACCATAATATATATATTTTACATTACAAGAAAAATATTTTTAATATATTTAATAATAAATATATTATCTTGGCACCCTTCCTTGATCCTCTCAACTCACAATAAATTCATTTTTTCTTAATAATATGCGAAGAAGAAGTTAGCATGAATTATTAGTAGTTCATCCATAATTTTGAGAATACTGTCATTTAAATTGTTGTACATGTTCCAGAAACAAACACGCAAAATAATAATTTTTTTTTTTTGACTTAGCAATTGAAAAAAGTAATTTTGTTGGAAATACTTTTTACCAAATGAACAATTTTAACAATAGTCGATCATAGATGGAAATTAATTATGAAAGAATTGCTTTCACAAGATTAATTTTGCCAAAAGCTTCAGTTTTGTGACTCTTGAAATAAATTACTCTCTCCGTTTTATTTATTTGTTGCTTTGGCCAAAAAATTTTGTTTGCTTTTATTTGTCGTTTTGGTCAAATTATTGTTTACTTTTATTTGTCGTTTTAGGAGTTCAATACAAAATTAATTCTTTTCTACCAATTTTACCCTTCTTGTTAATACTTGAAATTAATGCTAATTAATGCAGTGATTATTTGATTAAGAGGGTAATTTGGAATATTTTGCTCCAAAAAAGTGACTATTTATTACATTTCTTAATTCGCGACAAATAAAAAAAACGGAGGGAATAATATTTAACACTTTCAGATTCTGTTTTCGATGAATCATTTTCAAATATCAAAAGTGATTATGACAATATGGCCAAAATTAAGTGAATTTGACTATTGGGATCACACATTCAAAAATCAAGATAAAGTTGGAAAGCTTCAACTCCCTAGGCCAAACTTTATCCATAATATTTTCTAAATTTACATCGTTACGTTAGTGCAACAATATAATTAAAATAAGAAAAATAAAATTACTATATCTAAATTTTATAACCCTTAGATCGATCTTAATATCTCATCGAACTAGGTATTGTAAATTCCTCCCATTAAAATAAAATAAAAATAAAAATAAGGTATTTTTGAAAAATTAAAACATAATTAGAGTCGGTATATGAAATAAACTTATCTAATCTCACACCCAAAGTCCAAGGAGAAAAAATAGCAGAAAACAGTTTTCCAAACCAAGCACATATATATAAGGTAAATTAATCAGTTTGTTATCGAATTAGTAAAATTAATTAAAATCCAGTATCTCCATTAATTAAATACAACTCTTCTTCTCTTTGCCTATATATATACATACCCCCTCCACATACATATTATTCCTGATCCTCAGAATTGAATTATCAAAAGTGACGTCGTTTAGTAATTAGGATGGAGTTTTTCTCAAAGAGAAAGAGTATTGTTCTTTTAATTTTATTTTGGTTTTCTTTAACATTAATATTTAATAATAACGACGTCGTCGAAGCATCGCACCAAGTTTTCAAGCATTTAAAGTCTAAACCTGCGGTTAATGTGATGCAAGTTCATAGAACCGGATACCATTTTCAACCCACCCGAAATTGGATTAACGGTGAGTAATTTATATTTCAATATACATACATAATTCTTTTTTTAAATAAATTGATGAGTCGTTATTATTGTCGTATTATTTAATATTGTGACTATATTTTAAATTTTAATGTACTTTGTACGTATGGCATTAGAGATTTAGACTCAATAGAATTACAATAGAGATAGAGTAATTAATAAAGTTGGATTCTTATCAAAATATTTAGGAAATAAGTACAAAGCTGGTGCTCAGGGTTTGGGGGCTTTAGGCGAAATTGAAAGATTGGTTTTTCTTTATAATTTTAGAATGTTCGAAACTCAAACGTGTTAATTGTATTTAATAAAATCTTATCCAAGATAGATTTAGCATATAATGTATTGTTCAACACTAGTTTTGCAGAATAAAATCTATGGGTTATTAATAAAAATTAAGAAAGAAAAGAATATATTAAATGCATTATGTTGAGTACAGGAGAGAGAATGAAAGATAGAGATTAAAAGAAGAAAGAAAAAATAATTGTGGAGAGAGAAACAATATTAGAGACGTTCGGAATATTGGATGGTGGATGGGAGTGAATTCTTTTAATGAGATGGGTGACTTTTCATTTATTTTTACCATCTATTATAATTGGATGGTGGATGGGAGTGATTTTTTTTTACATTAGGGTTGTGTAAATATTGTTATTAAGAATTTATTTATCATGTCATTAATTGTTATGAATGATGTCATATATGTTTCTTGATAAATTTCTTGGGCACAAGGTCTATGCAAATTGGGGCCTATGATACTTATTAAAAAAAAAAAAGACTTTTGAATTTTTTTTATAATTATAATCTTAAAGGTAGCGATTGACAACAAGAGATTTTAATTTATTTTCATGCATGAAATGGTGTGTGTCTTTTTCGAATCACATTATATATGCCAACTTATGGTTTCTTTTCTTGACGTTAGCTATAGGTTAGGCCTTAGTTATATATATAGTCAGCTATGTACCCTTGCATGCACGTACTTCTTCTGCATGTGTTGGTACTTACAAAATATATATTGTATGGTCCCATAAACAAGCGTGCAAATTTGTGGGGGAAAACTAAATGACGTGACATAGCAACCATACGTCATTATCTAACATACGATTTAAAATTCATAATTAAAGGTGAATTAAATTGCATTTTAGTTCCAATGAATTGGTTCATCAATACTCTAATTAATTTTGTACTTTACAAAAATTGTGATTTTGGTCTCAAATTTTAGAATATTTTATATTTGATCTCATAGGATAGTCTCTACTTAATATCATATGATTGCTCATTTTTGTAAAATTGAAACTGAAAATGCATTTTTATAGAGTATGTGATCGAAGGTGCTTAGGTTCCAAATCCGTGGGACTAAAAATGCAAAATTTCCTAAAAAAATGGTTATGTGTTTTTAATTATTTAAGATAGTTTAAAATAAGGAAAATGTATATTACATTATACATTTTCCTTGAAAGATATCTTGTATTTTATTCACTTATGAAAATTCTCATATAATGTGTGAATAAAGTAAAATTACTTGCATGCTATAAACTCACTAGCTTTTGCTTCAATGAAATTTCTTTCTACTAGTTCTAGTCCAAACTAGATTTTCAGTGCCAATTTATGATATGCTTTATATATATACTCCATCTGTCTTTACATGTTTTCACACATAGTAAGGTACTAATAAATAGCTTCAATTTTAGAAAAAATAAATAAATTATATACCTAAAATACCCTCTTATTCTCTATTTATATCAACATTAATTATTTACTCGTTATTCAAGTTTTACACTCTCTCTCTTAAGGGCAAAATAGAAAAATATGTAATTAATATTTTATTGAAATTCTAAAGCGACAAATAATTTGGAACAAAAAAAATTCTCTAAAACGACAGATAATTTAAGACAAAGGGAATTTTTTTTTTGTCAATTCCAGTTTATAATAAGCTTTTATTTTTTACTTTTCTTCATTTGCACATATAATTGATGACTTTATATGTTTCTTTTCCATGTCCCCGGCGGAATTAACGAACCAACGTCAGATCCAAATGGTAAGTAATCCTATTCTTTTTTAATCCATAAAATAATAATTTTTCACGATTTATTTCATAACCAATTTTCCTAATTTTAACAGGACCAATGTATTACAACGGAATCTACCATCTCTTTTACCAATACAACTCCGAAGGTGCTGTTTGGGGCAACATAGTTTGGGCTCATTCAGTCTCAAAAGACTTAATCAATTGGATAAAACTCGAACCCGCAATTTACCCTTCGGAGCCCTTCGACCGATACGGTTGTTGGTCGGGTTCAGCCACAATCCTACCCGGAAACAAGCCCGTAATCCTCTACACCGGTATCATCGACATTAATCAAACCCAAGTCCAAAACTATGCAATCCCAGCTAACTTATCCGACCCGTATCTAACAAAATGGATCAAGCCCAACAACAACCCATTAATCACCGCAGATGTGTCCATTAACAAGACCGCATTTCGTGATCCAACTACGGCCTGGTTTGGCCCAGATGGATACTGGAGAATTACAATTGGTAGTAGGAGAAGAAATAGAGGCATTTCACATTTGTATAGGAGTAGAGATTTTATGCATTGGGTCAAGGCCCAACATCCATTGCATTCTCAAGCTGAAACTGGGAATTGGGAATGTCCGGATTTTTACCCGGTTTCGATCTCGGGTAAATATGGGCTGGATACTTCGGTTATGGGCCCAAATGTTAAGCATGTGTTTAAAGTTAGCCTTGATGCTACAAGATATGAATATTATACAATTGGTACGTATGAAAATGATAGGTATGTTCCTGATGAAGGGATGATTGATGGTTGGAACGGTTTGAGATATGATTATGGGAATTTTTATGCTTCAAAATCGTTTTTCGATTCTAGCAAAAATAGAAGGATTTTATGGGGTTGGGCCAATGAATCTGATACTCAGGAGAATGATGTCAAGAAAGGTTGGGCCGGAATTCAGGTAATAATTATTTGGTTAAATTGTTGGCCCTTATTATTTTGTGTCTCAATTTTTAAAAAATATTATGGCACTATTAGTCTCATGCTAAAAAATATAGCACTCTTAGTCACAAAATTGTACTTGTGATCACAAAATTTTAAAATAATTTGTACTTTTAGTCACATATGTTCCATAAAGTGCAAACCGTTATTGGAAAATGGCACCAAAAGTGCTATTTTGTGATGTACAGGACCAAAAGTGGTGAGGGTCAATGTCTACATGATTATAATGTTCAATTTATCTTCGTGTGACCTGTAATTTTATAAAAGTTTCACACTGCTTCCCTGATATTTTTATATGTGATACTTTACCTCCTATGATAATGTGACAGTTTACCCCTTGTGTTATGATAAATGTGGTAATTTATCCTCCGTGTTATAATAAATGTGGTAATTTACTCCCTGTGTTATGATAAATTTGGCAATTTACCCCCTATGTTACAAAACTCTTTTCATGTCCACTCTCAATATCAACAAGTGAGTTACACTCTCCTGCTCAGGGGGTAAATTGCTTCTTTAAAATTTTCACAGGGGTATATTGATATTCTTTGTACTTCACAAAATTGCACTTTTGATCCCAAAATTTTAAAATAATTACTTCTGGTCACATTTGTTCCATAAAGTGCAAAACATTATTCAAAAAATGGCACCAAAAGTGGTGAGGGACGATGCCTAAGTGATTAAAAATGCAATGCTATCTATCTTCATAATATATGATTATAACAATGATCTTATACATATTTCCCTTTCCTGTTTAAATCTTAAGCTCATCCCTCGTACAATCGTGCTTGATCCGAATGGAAAGCAATTGCTACAATGGCCTATTGAAGAAGTAGAAGCTCTAAGAAGGGAGAAGGTATATTTGAATGACAAGGATCTCGTGCAGGGGGAAAAGATCGAAATCAATGGAATAACAGCTGCACAGGTATGTATTCTTAATGTGAAACTAAAATTACAATCAAATTGGTTTAAGAAAATATGTACTAATTTGGCATGGTTGCTTATAAATTGCAGGCCGACGTTGATGTGACCTTTTCGTTCCAAAGCCTAGAGAAGGCTGAGCCATTTGATCCAACTTGGGACAGATATGATGCACAAAAGCTTTGTGGCCAAAAGGATTCAACCGTTGACGGTGGATTAGGTCCATTTGGGCTCATAACATTGGCTTCAGAAAACTTGAAAGAATACACTCCTGTCTTTTTCAGAGTTTTTAAGGACCAAAACAAACATTTAGTTCTTATGTGTTCGGATGCATCAAGGTTATATATATTACATTCAACAAACTTACTTGACGAAAATAAGATGTAACAAAAACTAAATTATACTAATACTATTTTTTTTTTACAGGTCCACTTTAGCTGATGGCATCTCGAATTCAAATGATGGGAAGGATGCATATAGACCCTCATTTGGAGGATTTGTTGATGTAGATTTGACCGAAATGAAGCTTTCGCTAAGAAGTTTGGTATGCACATCGATCTCTTGTTCGTATATTGATTATATATCCAAACTTTTCTTAGAGTAATTTATATGAATAGTGATTTTAATTTTTGTTACTTTTCGTAGATTGATAATTCTGTTGTGGAGAGTTTTGGTGCCGGAGGAAAGACTTGCATTTCGTCTAGAGTGTATCCGACTCTAGCAATATATAACAATGCACATTTGTATGCATTCAACAATGGCACTGAGACTATCAAAATTGAGAGTTTGAGTGCTTGGAGCATGAGTAAGCCACTGCAGATGAACCGTTAAGAGATGAACGAATTTACGAGGAGTAGAATAAAACTACTACAGCTATCTCTTTCCTCTTTAGAAGTTATAGATTCTTGAGTTACGTATTTACCAACACTTTGCTTTGTATTGATGATTGTTCGGGTTTGGGTTGGATCAGCCCAAATCCGAATCTGACTTCATTTATATCTAATAAAAACCTTCACTTTCGATATATCATAAATGTCTTTTTTTCTCAACAAATTTGTCAATGTTTCAATTTAGCTCATGTATAAAAATTTCGTCATAATCATTCACTGAGCTTACATGTATACAAAATATCAAATCTTGCCACGTCTAATCATTTGTATCAAATGACCTAAAGATCTCGCTAAAAAAATGGTATTGATAGTTAAGACTATTAATTGAGTCGGACCTATATGAAGCCTGATGGCTCAACCGGATGGTACATCCCGATTAAAATTGACTCGAACCGGAATAATTGTGAGTCGTACTGTGTTTGAGCCATTATATTAAACCCGATCAATTTATGAGCCAAGTTTGAGCCTTGTAAAGCTCAACCCGAATATATAAATATTTTAAATACTAATATTACTTATTGGTATTAAAGACTTGGGTCTTTCTAAAATAAGATTTTATGGAACATAGGTGTACATGAGATGACCCATCTCAACCACTAAAAAAAGTCAACAACAAATCTTTTTTTTTTTTGATCTACTAGACTGTGTATTTACAGCTCTGAATCACAAGTTTTGGTCAAAATGTCCAATGATGATGTGGCATCGGACATTTAGAAAAAATAAACATATGTTAAATATGTTTAAAAATTTCTCCCTTATCTCTAATTAATTTCATCTCTTTCCCAAAAAAAAAAAAAATATCAAGTAATCAAAATTTTATACGAAAAAAAAGTAATCAAATTTTTATACGAATTGACAATTAAGACCATTAGTATAAGATCCTTTAAAATATTTTGAGGAAAAAATGCACTTTACACCCCCTCTCAAAGTTACATATTTTGAACTTTACCACCCAAAAGTATAAATTAAATAAGCACGTATAAAATTAATTGCACTTTTTCCCTCAAATAATTTTAAGCCAATTCCATTCACCAAAAAACATAGATATGCGTCTCACTTGTGTATTTTAAGGGTAAATTAGTTCCAACATTGATTTTTCGACCAAATATTTCACTGACGCGCATTTTTCCCTCTCTCTTTACAAATAAAGCTTTTTCTACTTAACTTTAGATTTTTGGTTCACAAGACATGAGTCAAGTATTTGGACAAGTAAGAAGTGATGTGACTAATTTACCCTTTGAAAATTCATGCGAGGGGCACATGTACATTTTCCGTCAAACAAAAATTGCATAAAATCATTTGAGGGGTTAAAGTGCAACTAATTTTATTTTTCAGGGGGTAAAGTGTTTATTTTGTACATATGGGTGGTAAAGTGCCAGAACATGTAACTGTTGGGGATAAGATTTTTGTCAACTTTTTGATATGGGATTCATAAATCATATGGAGAATTTTGTCAATTTTTTCAAAAAAAAAAATGGGGAGGAGGGGGTGTATTCCCAATTTTTAAAGTTACCAGGGGTTATTGGTAACCTTTTAGGTAATATGGATGTTTTTGCTTTGTTTGGTGGGGTAAAATTGTTATTTCGACTTGAGAGGGGTTTTCTTTGTTAATAAAAAAAGTACAAGGTTTTGTTGCTAATAAAAATAACATAGGTTTTTTTTTTTAGTTAGACAAAACACAAGGGGTCTTTTGAATTCACTCATTAAAAAGGATAAATTTGTCTTTAAGAAAATAAATTATTTAAAGTTAAATTCTAAGGGGACATGTGTCACCAAGATAAATGATATCTCGTGTGCTCCCTATCCCTCAAAATCTCATTTTAGACAGAGACTTAGTGTACTATTTACTAGTTTTTTTTTTTTGGAGGAAACTAATTACTATTTTGAAACAAGAATTTTTTTACAAATAATTCACTGCCCACACATTCTTTGTAAGCCCCACACACACATAATAAATAACTAACGAATTAACAAAAAGGGAAGAAAAGTTAGAACAAATGGACGAATGAATTGGAACTTTATAAACTTGATTTAATGTTTTATACTGTATTATGGATTATAAGTATGAAATTTATATATTTTTGTGCTTTAAGTAAGATAAGCCTAGTTAATTGTATTTTAACAATGTGTAGTGTTTTATTTGCCAAGTAAAATTTGTTAGTGTGAGCAAAATCAATATAAACCCGAAGTCCGAAAAGTTACATGGGCCGAGTTTGAGCCTATAACTCTGAAGCCTGATGGTATCTGAGTTTAAACTTATTATAACTGTAAAGCTCGATAGTATTTGAGTTTGAATCATTTAAGGCTTGGCTCGGCCCGATTGACAATCCTATTGATAGTAATGTATGAAATTTTGTTATTGTAGTTGGGCGCATGGGTTGAAGTCTTTTCGTAGTATGCTTACTGTCAATTAAATAATTACAACTTTTCGATTTTTTTGAAAATTTTCAAGAAACATTTGAAAAAATATAAATATAAAAATTGGTAAAAGTAGAACTTCTTTATATTTTTATTTTGATTTGACTCAAAATAGAAACTTTTCAGTATTCTTGGTAAAAACGTATCAATATTTTAATTCATGGTTAAGCGAAAATGTAAAGAAAAATAATACTAATATCACGAAAATAATGACTCGTCTTTAGAACATTTTCATAAAAAAATAACAAGAAGATCCATCGATCAATCTCAATCATGAAATAAAATTTTATAAAAATCATTTATAGAAATAAAGCATATCTATAAATGTTAAAAAATTATCATCAAATTTGAATCTTAAGCGAATAATATCAATTTAGTTCAATATTTGCTCCATTAATTTAATTTATGATTTTTTCTTATTTGAATTAGATTAATTGAATCTCTAATCAGATAAAGAAACTCATAATTGGTGTCGGATTCATACCTTTGTACTCTAAAAACTGTGGTAATATTTATATAATGAAATTAACCATCATTTCCTGATAAACAATTTTGGAAAAATGAAAACTTACAACAATTACTAAATCCCGAGAAGGGATTTATTCAAACCAATAAGCCTACAACACTCTGCAACTCACACGGCTGGCTCTAGACCAAGTTAAGCAGCATCTCATTTTTAGATTGAGTAAAGTATACATGAGAATTACAAGTACAAAAGAATAAATGAGAGCATCATTGACAAAGAAACAGAGTATTGCAGCTACTAGTTGATCTGTGAAAGTGGAGCTCGAGGAGTAACACACGGCTTTGGTTCCTTCACTTGAAATGATTCAAATGAATGGTTTTCTCGGAATTCTTCTTGAAGGGATTCCATTGGCAGTGCTCGTAGTGACTCGATAGTTCCCTTGCTTGGAATATCTGGCTCATTCCTTATCGGAGTTGTGCCAGTTGCCTCATAATCCTAACACCACCACAATTTCATAATAATAAAGGAAAATATAAGTTGAAGGTAACCTTAATGCAAGTATCAAGTATGCAATGATATGGAGACGTGTTTCGTGATATTCTATGGGCCCTTAATGCAATTTGTTGAAATTCAAGATTCAGAATTACAATGGATAGTACTTTACACACATAAGCACTAAATAATCATATTCATTTGCATAAGAAATCAGACAAGATTTGACAGCAATGAGCAGTGATAAAAAAATTGAAGCACAAACAAGATAACATGATTAGATGCTAGTAGTTGTAATTGGCGAAGCAATGTCACCATGTGAATTCTGTGTAAGTACAAAGTAAGACATACCATGTATTTTTGTTGTAAAGTATCAATAGCATGCTGTTTAATACAGGCCGACTGCTGAGAATGATCACTTTGAAGGTTCTCCAATGTTTCTGAATGAGCTCTAGATGTTGACAGAATTTCAGAAACGTATATTTTTTCCTGCTTTGATAAGCCTGAAATTATAATATACATTGCCATATCAGAGACTGCATCCCTATCCCTTCTGAAATATGCTATAAGACAAACTCTAGAAAACACATCGATAAAAAAGATTAAAACTTAACATTACAATTGGAAGAACCGAAGTAGCAGCAATATTTGTAAACATCAACTTACGAAATACAGGTCAATTTAAACCAACAAATAATAATTTTGTTTCCATTTAGAGTTGAAAAAGTGACCAAAATACAGATCCACTGACAAAGCAATACAAGCTCCGTACACTGAAATTAAGGTCACTATAACAAGCCAAAACTAATAGAGAATATGAGGCAGGTGCACAATTTTCAGCCTTAAGTTATGATGTTATAATACTCCCTCTTCCACAGTTATACAAACCTACTTTTTATGAAATGGTCCACATTAGATGAGTTGAAGTGAAATTCTAAAACTTTATTGACAAACATGATGGTTATCAGTTAGCTGTCTGAAAACTGCAAACATCATAACAAAGGCAATATAATCAATATTGAAAAAGCATAGAGGAAAGCACACATGTGTTTGTGAGAGACAGAGTATCGGAAAATGTAAATTCACTCTGAATAAACACAAATAAAAATCAAATATTTTCGCTCTTTGCAAACCAAGTTTCAAGAAGAGCAGATAGAACATCATAAAATATACTAAAAAATAGTGATTAAACTTCAAACACAGCATAAAAGATCTGAAGACATTTCAAGAAAATCCTAACCGTCAAAGCACTGAATGATGTCATCGCTACTCTTTCTGATATCTTCCTCAACTGCAACTCTTGCAGTTCCAATCTCAGCATCATGCTGTTCATTACTATCACTTATGTTCCTAAATCAGATGCATTGGAAAAATACATTAAAAAACTTTGCACTATGTTCTCGGTCAAAAGAACTAGTTTCAAAGGATACATAATAAGAGAGATTAACAATCAATCGTGTAAATAGTTCAAACATTTATAAAGGTAATATTTTAATATGCTTGAAAAAACAATTGTTATGGACAAATGCATGACATGATAAAGGCTTCTAGAGTGACTGACAAACCTAACATGTGATGCAATTGTTGAAACATGATCACTTCCCATGTCATTCAATGTTTCTTGCTGTTTTTGCCACTGCTTCAAAGCTGTATCGCCCGTGCTTACACTGTCACAATATAACAAATGATAAGAAGCAACCACAAAAAAAAAACAAAAATGATAATATTACTAGAACACAATTGAACATTAAGTAGACAGAGAGACGATGGAGACACCCCATAAGAAAATTAACATCAACGATCATTATATGATGAGATGACACTGGAAGAATAACAAAAGTAGCAGGGTCTCACCATTTCTGCAAAAGTAACTCCATACGACAATGCTTTGCTGCAGAGAAATTAGCATTATCCTTATAGCTACTCTCTGCTTGCGTAAAGCAATCCTCCCATTTCCTTTTTAAATCTGTCGTAATGCTATCCATTGTTAAAACATGTCCATCCAAAAACATCTTGTTTCCAATTACAGTATCCTTGAGATTACCAAGCCTTGCATCCACCTGTCAAGGTTCAAGATAAGATGAGCAAAGACTAAACTTACCAAAGGAATTATTATAATTACAAATGATGCAGCACCAATGTTACAAACCATCTCATTCTGACGACGCATGCAATCAGAAACCAGAGTGGTCATATCAGCAATAAGCTTCTCTGCATCAGACCTGGACTTCTCCTGCAGTTATGAAGGTTAAAGGTAAGCTAAAATCGAAATTCAAACTTCAAAACCGAGAATCAACATCATGTATTCATACCTCATACGCCTTCCGAAATTCATCAATGCATTTTGTTTGAACTACATCAACTTGAGTTGCATGAGTTTCAAGCCTTTTGGATTCCTCCAAAAGCTTATCAAGAAATTCATGAAGGGATTCTGAGGTGCTCATCAAGTGCTCCATGCTAGAATTGAATCTCTTAAAAAATCAAGTTGATATATCAGCCATAAGGAAAAAAATAAACAGAATATGCTTGATGTTAAAACAAATATCTTTTGAAGTGTCCCAAACACAACTACAATAAATAAGCAGACCTGTCGGAGCTCACTTGCTAAGTGAGCCATTTCCCCTTGATGACTTGACAGAGTTTGCTGAAGATCATCAAATATGGAATTCACTTCAGCTGCCTCTGCAGCTAAATACTACATAGAAGATTTAAAGAAGAAATGGTGAGAATGTATGAGCAGAGCATGCACACAAACAAGCTAACTAGGGATGGTACAAAGGTTTCTTACATTTTCAACAGAGTGAGAATTAGAAGAAACCAGAGCTGAAACTTCCTCCAGAGCAGCATTACTGCCTGCTTTGTGCAGCCGCACAACATTTTGTATATCCTCAAAATGGGATATGTACAAAGCCCTTGAAGAACTAACTTTTTTCTTTAGTTCTTTGGAAGCCTACAAGCAAAACCTTGTCAAATAAGATGCATTATTAAAATGAAAAAATAAGAGGGAGCAATGGCATAAAACTTTAAAAAAAAAAAGAAATCTGACTATATATGTTAAACCCAGTAATTAAAAATTATAGAAAAGTAAGATATGTTGGAAAGTGGAAAATGAAAATCAGCAGGGAAAATGTATATATATGTAAAACACAGAATGATGGTGCAAACACCTTATCATGTACTTCGAGAAAAGAATTACAGATATTCTCAACACATTGGAGGTGTTCACTTTGTTGAGACACAGAAGCAGCCAGTGAGTTACAGAGAGTACCAAGCTGCTGAGAAAGATCAGCTTGAAAACTGTTCACAGTGGACCTGTTATCAGCATGCAGTGTGTCCTCTCTGGCTGCAAATAACACCAATCAAAAGCACTGAGTTGTGCACATCTGAAGAGAACAAAATTCTTAAAAATTGAAGAAGGCAAGAAATCTATTTACCAATTTTAAGATACAGTGAGGCGTTATCCTTCTGGGATTTTTCCAAATCAGCACGTAAGACACATGCTTGATGAGTCAACGCATTTTCTGATCATATATTCAGAAAAATGATTTAAACACCACATGGAAAATATATCAACTACGGTAATTGTCTTAGCGCGTCCTCTGGCATACCTGCTTTTATCTGTTCAGATATGATAAAATCCCGCTCCTTGAGGGAGTACTGGCATTGCCTTAGCGCATCCTCTTTGTTTGCCAACGACTTGCTTGTTTTATTCAAGTCTTTCTGCAAAAGACTTCTCATATGAGTTACACATGAATTCAAAACACTACTCTGCACAATGAAGATAACGTACTTGGGTTGCATCAAGTTTACTTCTCAAGTCCGAGCATTGTTGAACCTGACCATCATATTTTGCTTGTAATTCCTCTAATTCCTATATACCATACATCAAACCAGTTTAGGCATCTGAGATATATCTATGGTTTAGGTATGTTTGTGAACAACACCAAGTAAACTTACCTTCACATTGTTTTCAATTGTCATTCCCATTTGTTCTATCTGGTCAGCCATTGCCTAAAATGGAGAGAATATGTGATGATAAAAAAGCTCAATAACTAAAGCTCATCTCAACAAATGTGTAGCATTTCAAAAAATATCACCAGAAATAACGAATAAATCTAATATACATTCCAATAAACTACAAGTTGAGTTAATTTGAAAGATTAAAGAATTTATTAAGTTAAAGAACTGCGTGATCCAAAAAGTAGCACCTTTTTTTCAGCCTCCTCTTGATAGTATCGATCCTTAGGGATGTAGACCCCATTCTTTTCACGCGTAGCATAAACCTCTGCAGAGAGAGAGAGAGAGTCGGGGAAATAAATATTTATAAGAAATACTAATATTTTTAAAATAAACCTTTTAATGTGATCAAAAGAATTTTACCTGCTTTGAGCCGATCTATTTCCCCGTAGAGATCCTTAATCAGAGTTGATTTCATCATCTTCTGATTCACCTACAAGTTGACAGAAAAGAGACCAACCAAATTAGCACATATAATAATGATAAGCTTTATAACAGTACAAAATTTAGTGTAAGATTTGTCACAAACCTCAGGTTTATTCTTTATATTCTTAGCCCTGTGAGCATAATCTAATGTGCTAAGGGTCTCCTCAAGACAGTGAACAGCTGGTGATACTGTAGCAATAATACAGGTTTTTGTTCTTCCCCCCAACGAATCACGAAGTAAACGTGTGAGCTTGCTATCCCTGTTTAAAAGATAGATAACAAGGTCAAATATTAATCATTCAGAGAACAATTTAGAGAAGAGACAATTAATTTAAATAATCACTAAAGAATCCAACCTATAAGGAATATGTCCAAGATGCTCTACAAGAGCATTAATTACTCGCCCTAATGTAAGCAAACTTTTATTTATTTCTCCAGCTTCTCTAGCCCTCCCCTGAAAAGATTGAAAACATTGTTAAATTCAAGTAGACCTGCAACATTATCAGTAACAAAGCACCCAAGAAAATTTTAAGAACAGTATAACCATGTTATCTACTTTATAACAAAAGCAAGAATTTACCTCCCTTGCACCTGATCGAGAGATGTTCTCTGAACCAGCTAAATCGACCAAATTCAACTTGCCACATTTTATTAGTTCTTCACCTTCAGGTGTTGCTTCTTTTATGTGTATTGTTATGGAAAAGAGAGAATGTGATCGACTGGTATCCAAAAGAATCAAGTTAAGAATTAATTTCATAAAAACTCCAATAACTATATCACAAATTTCAGTTGAAATACAATGAGAACCTTGATTGTTTGTTTAGTAAGGTCTCAGCAGTTCTACGTTTCGCAGATCCCCTTTCTAGTAAAGTGAAAATCTCACTAGCACTTGCAACAATTTCCTCTTCTAGTCCTCTGACAAGAACACCGCCCTTCCCATCCTCCATGAGTGGTAATTGCTTTTTCTGCTTATCCTCCAGGACAGCTCTCGATAATTCTTCAGGGGCTAGTAAGTCAGTAATTTCTTCATTATATAGCTCCAGGAAAGTGACTTTCACACTGTATTCTGCATTTTGACTCTCTAATGTATCAAAAATTTGCTTTACTGCTCTGGGTATGACTCCAGCTTCTGAAGGCAACTCTCCATTTGGGCCACTCTTCGAGATGAACCAAATTATCAGTCAGTCACAGAGTACAATATAAAATTCAATGATGATGAGTAAAACCATATGGATGGACAATACCTTTGACCTCTTACATTCGCCTTCCATTGTATATGTTTTTCCTGTGCCAGTTTGTCCATAAGCAAAGATTGTACAATTAAAACCTTCTAACACCTCATTCACTATTGGAACGACTGCTTGCTCATATAGATCCCTTTGTTGTGCATTTGGTCCAAAGACCTGGACATGAAAGTACAAATTCAGAACCCTATAGTGGATGCTTTCTTTAAGAAGGGTGATTTATCCACCCACTCTAGCATAACTTCGCATCAACAAATGATTAATTATTAGAAATCTGCAAATAATAATCAAAATACAAATAAAATATTCACTGTGCTTTATTGATTATCTTCTTCACAAATTCGAATTATAAGCATAGATTCAATAGAAAAAACAATGAAGAAAGCAAATTCAAACAGCATCAAACTTTGAAAATGAAACCATCAAATGGAAAACATATAAATTTACCTTGTCAAAAGTAAACACCCTATCAATCTGCTTTCCGGCAATACTCTGCGATACTGATACCTCTCTATGGTAATCGTTGCAGGAAACCACCTGAGGTGCATTATTACGCAACTCGTCATTGCTAAACGGCCTACAATAACCACAAATCATGAACATTAAGCTAAAATTGAGACAAAAAAACTAATTGAACAGAAATGTCAGAAACCCTAGCATCGTAAATCCATCACCTGCAACGAAGGAGAACCTGAACGTTGACTCCTTTCTCCTTGAACGACATCTTTGAGATTGTTTCGTGTATCAGATCTCTTTTTTGAAAGCGTTTTGTATTGAAGACCTGAGCAATTTGAAGCAGAGCGGGACAATGGACTTAAGAAAATTTGAAATTTTGAGGAGCCTCTTTCTCCCTCTTGTATTTTATGGTTTTATTACGAAATGTGGATCCAACGGTTCACGGTGTGTCGGAATGATATGATGCGGGAATTGACGGATTAGCCCTCACGATGATTCGATTTTGGTTTGAATTTAGTGGGCTTTGATTTTTGTATTTTTTCAAATCGTGACCTGTGGGCTCTTATTGGGCCTTTGGGTTTATTTTAAGTTAGGAGTTGTTTTCAATTACACCCCCTAAACTATCACTATTTGGTAGTTATCACAAAACTTTTCATATTTAAGCAATCAAATCCCTTATGTTAACAAACCATCCATTCCGTTGTTAATAACTTATTAAATATTCATTTTAACCCTTCTCCTTAACAACTACTTGAATTGATTCTTTTTCTTTAAGAATTACTTGAATTGACTAGTAATATGAACTTCGGAACATAGAATATTTATATTGTAATTTTGCCTAAAAAATCACATAAACTAGTTTCTTCCATGATTCTAATCCAAAACTCGAACAATGGTGCTGACAAGTCTATAGATAAATATTGTGACTAGGACATCAAAATAAAAATATCATATGCAATTGCACCATGCTTAATAATGCATATGATGTTTTTATTTTGATGCCCTAATTATAATTTTTATAAATATATGTTTAACACCATTTTCTGAGTTTTTTTATTAGAATCATGAAAGAAACTAGATTATGTTTTGTGTGATTTTTTGAGTAAAATTGCAATATAAATAAAACAATTCGATGTTCTCAATATTACTATAATCAATTCAAGTAATTCTCAAAAAAAATCAATTCAAGTAGTTGTTAAGGGAGGGAAGAAGGGTAAATGGACATTTAATAAGTTATTAACGGTTGAATGGATGAATTGTTAACTAAAGGGGTGTGATTGTCAAAAAAACGAAAAGTTGTGGGGATAACTACCAAATAGCAATAGTTCATGGGGTGCAAGTGCAAATAACCCTTTAAATTAGTATCATTACAGTCTCATAAATTACTATTAGTTTAGTTTAATAAATTATTATTTAGTTTTAAGTTGTAATTGTAACTATTAGTAATTTAGTTTTATTACACTTTAAGAGAACAAATATATTATATTAGTTTAAGTCCGTTTAATATATTACTTCTTCCGTCCCATTTTTCTTTTATTCCTTGATCCAGTTGACCAGACAAATTAACTAAATTTATAAAAATTATAATAAATAATTTAACTAATATATTTCACTAATAAGTTGGTATATATTAATATTTAAAAGGTTTAATATGCCACAAAAGTGAATAATTTAACATATAAATCACTTAAAAAATTAAAAAGTTTGATCGGGTATTATAGCTAATGAAGTAAAAATAATGGGATGAATGGAGTATTAGTTTAGCTTAAATTGCTTGTAATTGTGAAATTTTTATAACTTAGTTGCAAACTAAAATAAGCTATTAATCTATGAAAGTTTAATAATAATTTATTAGAGTGTAAAACCCTGCGTTTGGATGAAAAGGCGGCATGAGGTGCCGAAGGGAGCAGTTCCCCTTAATAGCTTGTTTGGTTGTATGGAAAGTGAGGGAAAATTGTAGGAAAATGAAAAAGAAAGGAAAGGAAAAGAAAGTCACTTTCCTTTATATGTTTGGTTGTCAGGAAAATTATTTTCTTGCAGATGTTCGGTTGTCAAGAAAGTTTAGAAAAAGAAGTACTATTTTTTATATATATATATGATTAAAAATTTTAACTTTTTCTTTGGTTGGGATTTATGTAAAATTAGTTGATATTGTCTTTTGCAATTTGTATTTTTCTAGTTTCAAGATAAATATTACATTTTATTTGGGTTGTTTGCATCTGAAATGGGTATTTTTGCGATATTTTGTGGGGGGTATAATTGCTATTATGACTTGAGAGAGTATTTTTTTGCTAATAATAAATAAGCACAAAGGGGATTTTGGTAAAAAAAATCATAAATAGGATGTTTTGATAGTTATACAAAGTACAAGGGTTGTTTTGCAATTTACTCTAAAATTTTCTCAAGATTTTCCCAGCATTTCCCCATCAAATATTCAAATTGGTGGGAAATTTTTTCTTCACAAAATTTTCTTGCAGGAAAGTTGAAGGAAAATAGTAACTTCCTTTCCTGCTATCCAAACAATAAGTGAGAGAAAAAAAAACTGACTTTCCTTCACTTTCCCACACTTTCCCGACAACCAAACAATACATAAATGGTCAGATGAAAAAGATGAATTAGTGGTAGAAGCCATGAATTTTATTTGGTGAAATTCTGGGAACAACAATTGTTTTGTCATTGACGGCGTTAAATGATGAGGATGTGAAAAAGGAGATTCAAATTTGGGTCATTTAACCCGTTATTCAATAACTAAATATCTTTGAAACCTGTGAATTTCTCCTGCAAAACGATCTAGGGTGAGCTTGTCAGGAACAACTATAGCGAAGCCACCGCGATGCTTAAGTCAGGTGTTAATTGTGGAACTTAAGTTATAGAGTAAAAAATATTGAACTAGATATTCATTCGCTTTATGTAAATTGGATTATATATCTTTTTAATTGAATTAGACTCATCAAATATCTAATCGAATAAATATCATCAAATTTCGAATCGACATAGAACTAAAGATCGTTAAGCCCTATGTTCACAGGCGGATTTAGTGAGAAACTGGTGGGATCTAATTTTTTTTATTTTTTATTAAATCCAAAGTAATTAAACTAATCTAAGTATTATAAGCCCAAAGCACTCATATAATAAAACTCGAACAACACTCTAATTGGGTCCATAAAACAAGCCCAAACAGCCTGCAATTAGGATAATTCATTACCCACTGACCCAACTTTTTGTCCAACCCAAAGACTTAACCAACCTTAACCATCCCAAAACTCTTGCCCATCCCAGACCAAACCTAATTCCATCATCTCCTACCCGATACCCTAGACGTCAAATGGATGATTAATGATCAAGTGATAGTCTAATTGTCTTTATAGAGAGAGATAAACATATTTAGTAGTATTTCAAACGATGTCATCATGGACCGATTTTAGAAAATGAAAAATCGTCGCGATCAATTGTTAATGTAGTTGGTGTCATTTGAAATTGTAATTAAGATACGTAAATGTTTTGGGTTCTTTTGAGGTCATAACGGGGTATTATATATAATTAAAATAATTTATTGGAGTTATTTTTGTCAAAATTCACCTCCTCTTTTTAGTATCTCCTCGTATAATTCTCGTGAATGAAATATAAATTTTAAGTTTGATTGTTTCATTGAAATTTTTCATTTCTTTTTTGTATTTCGATTACTAAATTTATTTATTGTAAAATTTAACCCCGATTACATCAAATTCCTAAATCCGTCCCTACCTATGTTGCAACATATTTGCAGGGGATATTTGTCTTATTGAATTTTGTCAATATAATCAATCGATGTTTCACCATTTTACTAAAGAAATTAATTGGTTAAGAATGATTTCAATTATGAATTCATTACTTTCACGTGGTGATGGTCCATAACTAGCATAATTAGCAGGATTAAATCGATCACTCTTCTTAATATAATTATTGTGGGTTGGGGAAAAAGAGATCTAGAATTGAATTAACTGAATCCATGATTATCTTAGTTAATCAATAATAAGCTAGTAAAATATCAAAGTAATGCACCTATACCAAAAGCGTGCCTGTGAAGAAGGCATGCGACATTGCAGTTAAAATTCATTTACTGACCAATAGGATTACTTAATTATAAATACTATATTGTTTATATTAATTGCTGAATTTACATTTAAGCTTTTGAAGGTTGGCAAAGAAAACAATGCACTAAAAGTATCTAAATACATAAGAATAGTACTTAAAAACAAAATTCTTGGCCTCCAAGCTAATGTTAAATTATTAATATACACGACCCGCCCATGTGAATGGGTAATAGTATTTAATTAAATTGACCAGTCAGTCGTATCAGAATATTGACTTAAACGAGTAATATTAGGAGCTAGGATATACAATAATCAATAACTTTGGTCTGGATCAGACTCAATCTAGCCAAAAGATCTGCACGATTCAAATGTAACTTTTCTTTTGATATATATATATATATATATGATATTATGATCCACATGGGAAATGTCATAGTGACAAGGCTCTTTAATTTGTACATGTTTCTGTGTTTATTTTCAAACTTCTAGCTGAAGTTTTGACATATTGCCAACCACTCCTCTGTATGGAGCATTATCGATCGCCACACGCGTATCCAAAAAAATCAATGAAATAGAGCAAGCAAAGTAGATATGATGTGAAGATAATGCTAGATGCATTCAATGTTCACACATAGGCATTTGTTTAGGCCTCCTAGTCGTAGAGGGGATTTTTTTTTTTTTTTTAATATAGTTACATTTCAGTTATTTTTTAGTTTAATAAATGATATATTGTTTGTTCGAACATAAAATATATATAAGAGAATTAAAAATGTAATCGGATCAAGTAAAAGTAGCGTAGTTAACTTACTTTGTTCGTTGTAATTGGATATCAGACTGTGATATATTAATGAATGATATATAAATATATTCACCAGCTGAAAATTTTGTTATATAATCATGGATCAAAGTTTCGCTTCTTGTTCATGTTTCGACCAGCTAAATATTGAAAAAAAATCGAGATTTTTTCGAAAGTACTGGAAAAATTGTAATTTTTTTTTACTAAATTAAGTAAAATAAGAGAGTCTCGAGACCAACAAATGAAATGGTTTCAAAATTAAACATTAACATAAATTTTTCAACATTTTCGACATACTGTGAATTTTTTTATCCATATATATGATGGTTCGTGCTTTTTTTTTTTTATATTGAATTGAATTATGGAGTATTTGTAGATACATATTATCAAACGGGACCGAATGCATGCATGTTGTCTCTAATTAATATGTCTTCCGTCGGCCGTCCAAAAAAAATAAATAATGAAGCCCAGGAAATTAAGTCCTTGGATAACAAATAGATGACATTTAATATTAGAGTATGGGCATGCACCTAAAAATACAGGATCATATAAATAGTTTTAGTATCGAATGTTAAATTATTAATTGTATTGTTCACTTTCCTGTACAAAACTTTTGTAGCATCTGGCAATGAGACTTATAGAATATTTCACGATATTCATAAGTTTGGCAAACTTTCTAGTGATATTGTGTTATAGTACTGCAGTGAATAGATTAGTTGAATTCAAGTCGACCTAAGAATAAATTACTAGAAATTGGGATAATTAATCCATATTTCTTGAGGACTTAGAAATTAATATTAGACCGTTGATATCTCAATATAACCTAAAAATTTTCTCCGTTTATCAACCTCTATTGAAATTTTTAACATAAGAAAAATATTTTTACTCTTGTCATATTCGACTTAAAATATATACTAAAGAATATGTTAAAAAATTTAAATGACAAATAGTAGTTCGTAACTGGATCAAACCACATTATAATTGCGGCTCAATCATATCTAAACCTATCACCTTACATGTATCTATGTACAAATAAAAATATTTTTAATCAAGAACTTAAATTAAAAAAAGAGGTGTCACCCCACCCCACACCACACCCGAAGGTTCTCACCCTCATCCACTTCCTTCCTCTTGGTTGAGCATTGCTCGATCGGCCTCCGTGTGGCCGGTTATAAAATGTTGGTTAGCTCTAGTAAAGATTAGCGATCGCAGTGCCGACACTGGCAAACAACGGGAAGCTAGCGATGGGTGTTGGGATGGGATGAGGAGTGGTTGTTAGATCAACTCAAATTTTCTTCTCTTTTGTATTTTCTTGTTTATCTTAATTTCGTTGTTTGTGTATTAAAATTTTAATTTATTTATGAATAATAACTACTTTTTATTTATATTTACATTTGAATTTCACTTATTATTAAAAAATTTAGGATAACTTATTAGAAAACTAATTATAAAAGGGTGTATATGTGAAATTACATGCAAAAGTTGTACTACAAGTCTACATAATGTCAGCATGACCACTCAGCCCATCCTACAATTACTTCTCCTCAACTATATATACTTCAACTCCGGATGAGGCTCCATGACCAAGAGGTCGTGGGTTAAACTCCCACGAATGTGGTTATTTCTCTAGCTTAATACTAGCATTTTCTCTAGTTTAATACTAGCAGCTGTAATTAGTTTACTTTCGATTCAATATAGTGCTTGATGTAACGATGTATTCACCATCTAAAAAAAAACTATATATACTTCAACTAAGAGTCCAAGACATATATCCTTTCCTCCAAATACACAATCACTAGTACTACACAATCACATTGTCTTTTCTACTCCCTCCTCCACCACCACCACCACCATCACCACCAATGTCACAGGCATTTACACCACCGCAAGCCACCACGATGACCGGAGCTAATCTTAACTCGGAAACGCCTATTCCCAAATCTCGAGCGTTGGGCAACACTGAGCAGAACTGGTGCCGCGCCATGTCTTCTGGCACCGGCATAACTGTGTTAGCCCTTCATGTAAACAAATCACCGTCCGAAACCTTATTTCTACATAAAATACTCCAACAACTTCAAAAAAATCACCCTCTTCTCCGCTCAAAGTTACATTACAATACCACCACAAAAGAGTTCACATTCCTCACATCCACTACCCCACAAGTCAATATCAAATTTCATGATCTCCAATCAACTTCACTACTACTAAAAAACCTCTACACTAAGGAAAACTCCCAAATTTCTCAATTTAATTTAATTTTAGAACATGAATTGAACAGTAATAAATGGTCTGATCCTAATTCATTCCCCTGCAGTGGCATTGAGGCATTCAATGCCAATGTGTATGCCTTGTCCGAAGCTAAATCGGTTGTTGTTTTACGGTTCCATACTTCGATATGTGACCGTACTACAGCCGTTACATTGCTTAGGGAACTGATGGATCTCGTGCAGGTGACCATGGACCAAAATTTCTATATGTTTAGTGAACTGCAAAGTAATTTCTATTTGATATTTTTCCATTATTTATCCAAAAAAATTATGGAAAAACTTTAAATATTAACTGGTCGAAACATACCAAGAAAAATGAATTTTAGACCATGCAGGAGCACGGAACAAAATCTTCATAAGTTAATATTTAATTGAACGAAACATACCAAGAAATCAAGAATGAATTTTTGTAATCAATGCAGGTGAGCGAGGGTGGTGGGACACAAAAGGGAATAAAGAATGAAGGCGAGGGTGATATGGGAATTGAAACTATGGTACCTAATGGGATTGCAAAGAAGACAATTTGGGCTCATGGGATGGATATGTTGGGCTATTCTGTGAATTCATTCAGGCTGACGAATTTGAAGTTTAAGAACACTAAATGGCCCAGGTGTTCTGAGGTTGTGAGACTACAAATGAACACACACCATACTGCACGGATTCTTGCTGTAAGTAATTAGTAATGTATTTATTGCTTCATGATAGTATTATGTGTGCATTAAATTCTCAACAACTTTGATTAAAAGCTTTAAATTTGCATAAATGAACAGGGGAAATTTCTTAGCTAGTGCCAATTTATCCCTTGTGAAATGAATAACGTTCAATTGTCATATATTTATCATAACACAGAGGGGGTAAACTGCCACATTTTCATGACACATAGGGGTAAACTGTAACATATAATTATGCCAGAGAGGCGGTGTGAAACTTGTATAAGATTACATGAGGCAAATTGCTCTTTTTCAAATCACATGGAGATAAATTGAATATTAATAATATCACAGGGGGTAAATTGCCATTAAACTTGGAAATTTCTATTATTAATTTAGAATTAAAGATTATGGTTGTGTTATGTAATTTCTTTGCTGATATTTAAACACAAACCACACAATTGTTAATCAATTTCATAATCGTGGGATCTAAGCTAAATAATCAACTATTTTGTTCAATAAATTGATGCAGAAGTGACATTGGACTGGACCTTCGTCACTTTTGGTCCCATAATTTATAAGACTGTACTTTTGCGTTAATTTTATAAAATATTTTGCACTTTTGGTCCCATGGGATAGTATTCTATTTAGCACTTTGATATCATATATATGATTGTCTCAGTTTTGGCATTTTTTCCCCGAATGATGCAATGTGACCAAAAACACAAATCATTTTCATTGGGAGAAAAAAGTACAGTTTTATAAATTACGGACCAAAGGTACTGAACGTGGGACTAAAAAGACAATTTTTTCTTTATGATCTCATTGGATGTTCAGTCTTGAATCTATATTATTTTTGGGGTAATTCTTGCCCAAATCGAATTTGATTGAACTAATTCAATTACAAGACAAGTGCAGTTCTCATATTATCTAATCTCATAGCAAGTGTTAATGCACTGTCTTGAGTACGACCAAACTCGACTTGAACTAGAATTTTATGTTGGTTAGGTACTTGAAGTCTAAGTCAAACTGCAGGATGTACCTTGCAGAATACTTGCTAATTTCGGAAAAAGAAAATTGTGATGTCCTTTTCCATTATAATAATTATGAGTTTGTGTTTGGAATGAATGCTATTGTACAAAAAATTTCCATTATTGAGACTATAATGAACTCTTTGCAGGGCTGCAAATCCAGAGGAATTAAATTGTGTGGAGCAATGGTAGCTGCTGGATTAATTGCAGCACATTCTACTAAATTAAATCCGGATCAAATAAAGAAGAAATATGGAGTTGTCACTCTCACTGATTGTCGCTCTTCTCTTGAACCTGCTCTTTCCACTCATCATTTTGGTAAGAAGATGCCCTGTCTTAGAATTTATTAGACAAAAAAAAAAAAAAAAAAAAAAAAAAGGCAAAGCCCCCCCCCCCCCCCCCCCCACCAAAAATCCCCCATTGTTTGAGAAATTACATATCCCCTAAAATTAAGGACAGTTGGAAGTTTTAACAGAACAAATGTAAAGTCATAAATGGCCCGATGGTTTTTTTTATGATTTGAGAATTTCTTAGATAAAGTTTTGTAATTTCTCAAACAAGAGGGCAACTTTTTGGAATTTTGTCAAACTTCAGGGGGTTGATATATAATAAACTCTTTCTTAAATCTAAAGAAAAAAGACAACAAAGTTAAAGTTGTTGAAATCTTAAATAGAATAAAATGAAATAAATAAAAGAAATGACCTGATGTTATTGAAACTTATAATTACATGGTGGTTTAGGGGTAAAATTGAAAATTCTTTGGGATAAAAAAGATTCAGTTAAGATGCTGACCATTGACCGCCCGTTTGGTCAGTTGTCTGCCCCAGACCCCCTGCCCGCCCGTTGCCATCTCCAAACGACGGAGGCCCCCCCTCCCCCCTCCCCCCTCCCCCCTCCCCCCTCATGCCCTCTTGTCAACCTCAGTTGGAGATGGCCTTAGGAGCTAATAGTAATTTTTCAAATAAACTTTTTTTTTTTTTGTTTTTGGAATTTAGGCAAACCTCATGAAGGTAATAGAAATTTACAAGAAAATTAAGAATTGATCTTTCCTTTGCTCAAATCTGAATTGTAGGATTCTACAACTCTGCTATCCTCAACATACACACGGTAAAAAGGAACCGAAAACTTCTGGGACTTAGCCGAAAGAAGCTACATGGATTTTGCACATTACAAGAAGTGCAACAAGCATTTCACAGATATGGCTGATTTGAACTTCCTAATGCACAAAGCCATTCAAAACCCGAGCCTAACTCCATCTTCTTCGCTTAGAACTTCACTCATATCGGTGTTTGAGGAACCCGTGTTTGATAACTCAATCAAAATGCAACACGAATTAGGCGTGGAGGACTACATGGGGTGCGCTTCGGTCCATGGAGTCGGCCCTTCGATTGCATTATGTGACACAATTCGTGATGGAGCGTTGGATTGTATTTTGCGTTTATCCATCGCCATTGCATTCGAGGGGAACAAATGGTTGAGTTTGTTGATTCTATGAGAAAGGTTTTGATTGATGGAGTTGTCAAGATTTTGATATTTATTAATTGCCTAAAGTATTGTCCTTGATTTTAAATTTTATACTATTGAGTATTGAGAATGTGTTTGAGAAATCTTTGTACTATGGCCTAGGTATTATTATTAAGAGTGTGTTCTAATTCAACTAAAAATTTCGAGCTAAATGCAAAAATTACCACTTGTAATTTGCCTAATTGGGCAAAAATCCACTGTGCTATTTTTTATTATCAGAAATTCCCACCCCCCCGTTCTTTTTTTATTAGCAAAAAAAACCCAATTGAAATTCCTTTATAAGTCAATAGAGAGGTTATTGTCAATTTTTTAATTGAACAAGAGGGCTTAATTGCCATTTATCCTGCAAAGTATGTATTGCGGGTTGGGATATTTTTTTTTTTTTTGCTAATAAAAAATAGCATAGAGAGTGTTTTTGTGCTAATAAAAAATAATATAGGATTTTTTTTTGTTAATTAGACAAAACATAAGGGGCATTTTTACAATTCACTCAAATATTTTCGTGTCCTATGTCAACTAAAGACTGAATAACTTCATTCTTAAAGAATAAAATGCAGAAAAGATTCTGCTTTTACAAGATTATCATCGGTTGACAACAAATTTCAATCATAATAAGTAAAGGAAATTTTGATTTTAATGATACATATGTGTATATAATATATATGATCTAATAATCTATGTATCTATTTTAATTCGATCGCATTTTGATCGTTTTCAAGTTTTTGTTGTTCTTCCAATTTGGCGTTGACTGAAAAGAATCTACCGTCCAACCAATTGACAATGTCGGAGTAAACAGTGTCGAGATTCTCCGCTAACTCGCCGTATGATAAGGAATGCCACATTCCTGGGTACAATTTGAATGTCTTGTCCACGGACGGTGAGGATTCATACAAAAGTTTGCTCACGGCTGGATCAGTCACTTTATCCTCTTCTCCGTGAAGAACAATGAATGGCAATGTCACCCTATTTTTTTTAGGTCAAATGTATAAATATGGTTAATTTAAATTATTTAATCACCTATTATACTATGAAATGTCGATTTATAGTTTCAAAATTACTATTTGTGTCGATAATAGGGTTTATAGATATTATCAAAAACTATATTTAAATGAGTCAATTGCAAATATTAATTATTAAAAAGTCAAATTAGAGAATAAACATACCTCTTTAAGCCTTTTCTCCAAATCTATGCTGACCGTATATAATTGGTAGCTAGTTTGCAGACGAAGTCGGCCTTTGTACGTGTACGGATTGGTTCTAACCTGTGACCCAATTGATATCTTAATAAAACCCAATAAAGTTGTAACGGCCCAAAATGTACAATAACCGGCCCCAATAAAAATAATTAAAAATAATTGAGAATTAAATTTACCTGCTTTCTAATTATTGGGTCTCTAAAAGCTAAATCAATTATGTCTGGAGTTGGAGTAAGTTTCCACGTAGGAATGACGCGAGCCAAAGAAGTTAAGATCTTGATAGCCAATGGGCTTGGTCTCATCTCATCAGCAATCTAAATAATTACATATCAAAATCATAAGATAAGTTGAAGAAATTAATCATTAAACATATATTTTAATTTCAAGCAAAGTATGTAATTTAATGATGACTTTATCGAGATTTGAATGATACTTGATACCCACTCAAAAGAAAAGAAAAGAAAAGAATGATACTTGGGTTCCATTATGTAAGTTCACAATTAAACCAAAAACAGAGCAAATTACATTCTTTAGAAATATCCATTTTGCTCTCAAATTTGGTAAATGTGAGAAATTTCAGAACTGGTTATTGAATTAAATTTATGTTCCTAAATTATATCTCAATTTTAAACATATCATTAAAAAATATTTCATGTTTATATAAAATTTACATATGGCATATTTTACTGTCATTACGTAGTGCGATAGATATGTTTATTTATAAGAAAAAATTAGTGGGTGATAAAACTAGAACTGAGAGGTCTTGTGTTCAACGTCCATTAATGTGAGTTTTTCTTCTAGTTTAATATTAGTGTTTGGTGATTGATTTTCTTTGTAATTTGTAGTTATTTAATAAAAAAAATTGATTTAATGGTATTGATGTAATAATTGTGTCTCTCCAAAAAAAAAACTGTGTGCGGGCTTAAGCAAAAATTAAGATAATTAAATTAAAATTGTGAAATCTCCAAATTACCCTCATGAAAATTATTGTTAATAAAACAACTAGGTCGTATGCATTACATTGTAATTTTGATCAAATATTAGGAAGAAAGATCAAATCAACAATAATTTAATCTCTAAATTTTTTGTTTGATCTTTCTTCCTAATATATTGTATAAGTTGGAATATATTATGGAGATATTTATCTAATTAATATTATGAAGATCAAATCAAAAATATATTAGAAGACTTTTTCTATTAGCATAATTCCTTTAAACTATGTAGTCATAATCATAAAGTCAAATGAATTGTAATATAAAAAGAATATTGATCATATTCATAACAATATAGTATTATAACAATTAATGGTGGAATTGTAACGTAATTGTGACTAACCTTTACACATGGGCGCAAACCAATACGGCGCCGTCCCAGTACTCTGGTTTTTTCCTGTGTAAACGCAGTACCATGGCTCCTCCCATGGATTCTCCCATTAAAATTCGCATCTTTCTTTTATTCTCTCTCCTTTCTGCATTTTTTAAAAAAAAAAATCAAGAATAAAAAAGTTAAATTAAAAAACTTAGTCAAAAGTTCAAAACAATTAACCTAATCACACTCCACCAACCAAGGAATCCGTTAGACTTTTGAATATTTTTTTGTTCAATTTCAACTACAAATTGTTACTATAAAGAAAAAAACAAATTTTTAAATTAAAGGCATCATTATTGAAGAGTTTAATTATTACTATATAATTAATCAGTCGCCATTATGGACCATGTATAAAGCATTAAAGCATTTTCTCTTCCATATGATATACATAATTCATGACTAAAACTTTGTTTTTAAATTGGGAAAATTATTCATACTAACCCCTTTATTATTTAAAAAGAAGTATTAATTTAATTTACCAGAAACATTGGTGAAGTGTTCGGATAAATCATCAACAAGATCATCAAAATTGGAGATTAATCCCAATAGCCCAGATGATTTTCCATGGCCTTCACAGTCGATACCGTGTACCTCGTACCCTGCCTTAACGAGTCGAGTCGCACAACCTATGTTTTCGTACAACATTGTAACAAATTAAGTAATTAATGTATACACAAAATTTGATTATTAATTTGTTTAAATTTACTATATATGATATGATTGAGTACCTTTCATTGAAATGCTACACTCCATGCCATATCCATGGCACAAGAAGATTAAAGCTTTTGGTTCACTTTTTTCAGGTAACCATCTGCACGTAAAAAGCTTCACTCCTCTTGAATTCACTATGTGTTCCTGTCAAAATTAATCATAAATTGAGAATTTATACAAAGATTAATAATAATCGAATAATAAAATGATAAAAGATCAGTCAATTGTTGATCATAATACTACAAATCAAATAACAAAATAAACATTATAAACAGATTTATAAATTACCTCTTCATATTTGACACCAGCAACCTGATTCTCCTGCGAAATAACCATTCAAATAAAAATAAAAATTAGTGCTTAAAGAACTAACAAAAATTTGTGAAAAAATTGAAGTTTTGATAAGTTAAAAGAGACTTACCATAAGACCAGTTGATTTATAGTATTGGAACAAAGTGAAGATAGTTTTGATGTAGTTAAGAATAAACCGGGAGGTGCAAAGATTATTATTATTTGTTTTGATAGAATTCAAGAATCAAGTATTGGTGGAGTTAATTTATATATATATTTTGTAAATAAAAAAAAAAAAGATTTGTGGAGTATTGAAACGAATAACTTATTAGA
>JAYDYQ010001073.1:0-12859 GCA_034814905.1 Penstemon davidsonii
CTACCAAACTATGCAAAAACATCCCTATTACCTAAAAAATTACCAATAACCTCTGGTAATTTTAAAAATTTGAAATACACCCCCTCCTCCACTTTTTTTTTTTAAAAAAAATTGACAAAATTCTCCATATAATTTATGAATCCCATATAAAATAGTTGACAAAAATCTTATCCCCCACAGTTACATGTTTTGGCACACCACCAATATGTACAAAATAAACACTTTACACCCCCTGAAAAATAAAATTAGTTGCACTTTACCCCCTCAAATGATTTTATGCAATTTTTGTTTGACGGAAAGTATATATGTGCCCCTCACATAAATTTTCAAAGGGTAAATTAGTCACATCACTTCTTACTTGTCCAAATACTTGACTCATGTCTTGTGAACCAAAAATCTAAAGTTAAGTAGTAGAAAAAAAAAGAGGGAATTGCACTTTTTTATACCAAATTTTTGCCTACTTTATACATTTCATACCATACCTTTCAAAAAGACACATTTCATACCAAAATTGATCAACATTTTTCACATTTGGCTTGGCCGATAATTTTTGGACGGAAAGTCCGTTAAGTCACATTTTCAAATCTTCGGGGTTTTTTTTGCAATTGATTAGAGGGGGTATTTGCAATTGTCTTTCAACATATCCATTCTCCACCACCTCACCACCAACTCCTCCACCTGCACCACCGCTCCTCCACCAGCACCATCTCCAACGCCACCACCTCCACCTACTCCCCTGCCATCCTCCAAGTCCACCACCTCCAAAGCCGCCTCCACCACCTTTGCAATGGGGAAGATGATGAATAGTAACATAAATCTTAAAAATTGGGGGTTTCTTCAATACTTAATGAAAATGGATGAGGTTGGTGGCAAAAGAACCGCCACACCAAGGGGAATGAACGGAACTAAGTATTAGACGGTGGGTCGACCTCCTCCGCCGGCGGCGGAGCAAAAACCGAAAACACTAAAATTCGTAGATTTGAAATACAAGTGACGGGATGGATATGAAAAAATGAAATAGTGTATGATATTTGTAGAGGAGGTCAAGACGAAGCTATAGCATCCAAGGGGAGGTTTAATGGTGGCCGGAGTCGCTGGGAAATTGACGATTTTGGGGAGGTGATGGAGATGGTGGAGAAGTTGAAAGTAAATTGCAAATACCCCCTCTGACCAAACGCAAAAAAAAAAAAACCTGAATAGTTGAAAATGTGACTTAAGGGACACGTGCTTGGCACATGTCATTTTCCGTCCAAATATTAACGGTCAAACCAAATATGAAAAATGTTGACCAATTTTGGTATGAAACGTGTCTTTTTTAAAGGTATGGTATGAAATATATAAAGTAGACAAAAGTTTGATATGAAAAGTGCAATTCCCTAAAAAAATATATTTGTAAAGAGAGATGGAAAAATACGCGTCAGTGAAATATTTGGGCGAAAAATCGATGTTGGAACTAATTTACCCTTAAAATATACACAAGTGAGACGCATATCCGTGTTTTTTGGTGATCAGAATTGGCTTAAAATCATTTGAGGGAATAAGTGCAACTGATTTTATACGTGCTTATTTTATACTTTTGGGTGGTAAAGTTCAAAATATGTAACTTTGAGAGGGGTGTAAAGTGCATTTTTCCCTACAAATATTTCAAATGATCTTATACTGATGGTCTTAATTGTGAATTTGTATAAAATTTGATTTCTTGAGAGATTTTTTCGTATAAAATTTTGATTACTTGAGAGATTTATTTTTGGGAAAGAGATGAAATTAATTAGAGATAAGGGAGAAATTTTTAAACATATTAATTAAAGGATTGGTATGTAATTTAACATATGTTAATGTTTTCTAAATGTTCGATGTCATGTCATCATTGGACATTTTGATCAAAAATTGTGGTTCAGATTTATTGTTGACTTTTTTTAGTGGTTGAGATGGGGCATCTCATGTAGGAAAATTCTTGCATAGACCTGGTCTATGAGCTTTTCATAGACATGGTGGTTGTAAATGCACCACATCATACATTGTGAGAGCATGACATCATCAAAATGTATGATGTGGTGCATTTACAACCACAAGGTCTACCACTAAGCTCATAGACCTGGTCTATGTAAGAATTTTCCTCTCATGTACACTTATGTTCCATAAAATCTTATTTTATAAAGACCCTATAGACATACCTTATTTTATAGAGAAAAAGATAATAATATAGTTACAAGTCAAGATTTAAAAAAAAAGTTACAAGTTTTGCTTGATCACTTGATGGAAAGATGAGGGAAATAAAATAAGTGTAACAAGATATTGAAATCCAATTTTGATAAACAAAAATTGAGAATGAGAGTCGAGGAGAATAGTTTTATTTGTGATATAGTTGGAGAAAAAGAAAAGAAAAGACTGTAAAACTAAAACCCTGATTCTTTTTTTGTTTAAATTATAAAATCCACAACATATTTGTCTAAGGTCAAACCCAATTGGGGTTGGGCTGATGGGAGGGGGAGGGGGAGGGGGTAGCAGGGGAGCTCCTTGGAGTGGCGTCCTGATTAAAATATATATTTTATTTTTATTTTTTAGTTTTGTTTTTAATTTGTATTATTATTTAATATTGAGCTCCTTGGAGCTTCCCAACTACCCCGGCAGACGCGTCTATGCGCCTGCCAGTTGCCTGGGCGTCTGCGCCCAGGCAGCAATCAGGGGGCGCCAAGTGGCGTCCTGATTAAAATATATATTTTATTTTTTATTTCTAGTTTTGTTTTTAATTTGTATTATTATTTAATAGTGTAGTATATTTATGTGACTTGTGATATAGTTTCTAGTTCAAATTTTTTTGTTTAATTTTTATTGTTCATAATTTTATGACAATTTAATTTATTGAATTAAAATTTTAATTTCATTTTAAAAAATAACAATTAAAATTAAATCATTTAATTAGAATATAAGTGGTTATATATATATATATATATATATATATATATATATATATATATATATATATATTTGAGCAATATAATTTTTCAATTACTTTGAAAATATAATTTAAACACTTAGACAAAAATATTAAAATTCATAGTTTATTTATAATATTTTATAAACATATTTTTGTTAATATATTTATCACATTAAATCACCAATATTAAATCACCAACATGAAGAGAGCCGATGATGTATGTTATTGTATTTCATTTTTTTTTTTTTTTGTTGCGTGCTAGGACTTTTTCTAATTCAATGATGTGTTTTCGTCATGTACTCCGACAATTTAATTCAATAATGAGTTGCAAAATATAGCAGTTGGGTTGTTTTGTCAAGGGGGAAAGTCGGGCATGCCTTTGTCCCTTGGGGCAGAATTTGTCCAATTTTTGGTATTTTTTTTTTAAATGGCAAAAGAGCAAACTTGGATAAAGTGTTGAATCCATCCCTAATATTCAAATCAATGTACATAGTCCCTGAACTTAATTTTAGTACAGTCTTATCTCTTATGTTAGTCTCTCGTTACATAATTTGAGCCATTTCATTCTATATGAAATTTTGCATACATGTCGAGAGTATAAGTAATAATAAACTTAGAGGTGATGTTCTATGTACATGGTTGTTATTTATAATTACACAAACTTGTTCATAAGATGATGTAAACATACATTTATGTTCTCATGAAACACTTATTTACAAAAATAAGGTTTTGTATGTTAGATTGCTTATAAATATATATATAGTACTAAAATAATATTTGTACTCTACTCGGTGATGTTCTTTATTCTATAATATATCATGTATATTCTTTTAACAACTTCTTCTTAACGAAATCATCCGGAAAAAAAAAGGATTTTGGATCATGAATATTGTTAATGACTTTTGGTTAATGTAATATTAGACCAAATTATCATTATTTTCATTCCTAGTACTATACTAAATTTGGAAATTATAAGACGCCTAATGTTTACATATATTCCTCATATGTAAATAGTTTGTTGGGATGAATATTTGTAGACAATAGGCGTCTTAGTTTTCAAATTTAATTAGTAGTAGTAGGGATTATAATAAGGAAATATGTTTCGATCTAATATTGTGTTATACCCTTTTTTTAATTTTGGTTTCCCAATGGTTTAATTCCTTTCGTGGCGCGTCGAGCACATAAAGTGGCGGTAACCTCTTCCAACAGGGATTCGAACTCGAGTCCGCTACTTTGTAGTGACTAGTCCCTTCCACTAAACCAATCATTTGTTGGTAATATTGTGGTATACCCTATATTACTAGGTTGTGTCTCTGAGTTGTAATTTCTTGAACTTGGGGCATCCCATTGAACAAATTTGTTGATGTCTTTGTTGATTATTTGTCAAAGACTCATTTTTTTTTAATTAGTTAATATTTGTTATTATTTCATTATGAAAATAAACATGCATTCTCGCCCAAAATGCACCTTGCTTATGTTGGTTACCTTCAATTGATCCTCTCTTGTATTAAGATATTCATATATGATGATGAAGTCCTCGTAAGTTTTTTTGGATTTCAACATCGTTATTTCAATTTCTACCACGACAATTGATTATTCAACTTCTTCGTTACTAGGATAATTGTCGAACAAAATTTGCTGCAGAATTTCATCATTATTGCACAACATACTTGAGTTATGCTATATATTCTCTAGATTCATCTACATATCAATATAAATATCAGTTAAATTTATAAAAAAGAATGAATAAAAAAAGAATCAAAATTTTATTGTAAGGTCATCTCCATCTGAGCCGGACTTGAGGGGGAGCAATTTCCGACTCCAATGGGCGGGGGAAGGGGGTAGGCTGGCGGTTGACCGGGCATAAGGGAGGAGGTCATCCACCGCCCAGTTGCCCGTTGGGCAACTTGCCCATGGACGGTCCAGTCAATGGGTGACCGCCACTCATCCACCGCCATGTTGCCCGCTGGGCAACTAGCCCATGGACGGTCCAATGCAATGGGTGGCTGCCAAGTGGTGGCCATATGTTGGTTGTTGTTTTATTTATTTATTTTATATATATGTATTAATTGTGTTAAAAAACGTGTAAAAAAACTTAATGAAATAATGGTAAACTATATTTTAAAAGATTTAATAACATTGTATTTTAAGTTTATGTAAGATTTAATAACGTAATTAGTTTAAAATTTGTCTACATTCCTAAAATTCATACAAATAAAACATAATTAGAATTTAGTTTAATAACATTGTAGTTTAAACATTGATTTTTTTATTATTATGAATGTCTTACTATTATTGCGTACCTAATAAAAATTATTATTATTATTATTATTATTATTATTATTAAATGAGAGTGGAAAAAATTGTGAAATACAATCATATGGAAAATGATTGTCATTCGGTTGAAGATGGGAGGCAAGAGAGGTGGAGAAGGGGGTGAGGAGGGGGAGGAGTTAAGATGACATTCAGTTGGAGATGTCATAACATACATTTACAATATCCTTACAAATTATTAATACAACATATCAATAGTGTAATAAGCAATTATATTCATTATCATAAAAAGTGAAATAGTCACTATAAAGTAGTGAATCAAATTCGAATTTGTTAGAGATGTTCTCACTTAATGTGTCCGATGCGCATCGAAATGAATTAAACCCATGAAAAATCGAAAAAATAAAATAAAGTGAAATAGACAAGCTAAGAGATGTAACATCGATTATTAATAATATATTAATCTAATAAGCATTAATGTTTAGCATATTTAGTTTGGTGTATTATATTTATCACACCAACATTTTTTTTCCCTAATAAATGCAAGACCCGTGAAGATAAGATTTTACTATTTTCTAACTTTATGCACCGAAGAAGAGCTTCTGTTGGTAACACACATTAGTAAGAGACAATTCCAAGAACCAGAAAATAAAGTTTAAAATCGGCAGATACACAAATCATTGTAAAATACGTATGTGGGCTCCACAAAATTGCTTCTGGAAGCCTTATTATTGTGTCTCCAGATAAGATAAGATTAGTTTTATTTTTCATTCATTAATACACGGGTCTAACATGAACTATAAATCCAAAAATTCAAAAGAAAAAGATCTTTGCACAAATTAATTGAATATTTCTGAAAGTGACACCTTAACCCATTTCTCTGTCTTCAACCATCAATTATCCGATCTCTCCATTCCAAATTTGTTAATAATTCAGAGCTAAAGACTTTAGGGCGTGAATTAATTTCCCTCTTTCTTCGACTCCATGAGGTGTGTTTTCTCTTCTCCTTTTCTCTCTCTTTGTTTTTGTTCATCATATGATAGAAAATAAATTTGCTCTTTATGGATTTTTTTGGGGCTAATTATTGTATTGAAGTTACCTAGAAATGTGAATTGATTAGGGTTTTGTTTTGGTGTAGATGGAACACTTCTTGGTGAAATGATGTTGTTGTTTGTAATTGTGTGTTTTAAGTGAATTTAGAATCATAACTTGCCATATGTATTTGGCTGCATGAACATCCAATATGCAGCCCAAAGTTAAGGTATTATGGATGAATCCCAAGAGTTAGTTGCTCTTAGGGGTCATATTAGTGATTCAAATGGTTGATTAGGTTAAGATGTTGTTTAATTTATTGATTATGTGGTTGCATTTTGCATCAAAAGCTTAATATACACTGGAGAAGTAAGTAAACTCCTGGCAGCTACGTTCTAATGTGTTCAATTTAGCATAAACTTCGTTTTTTCGAGTATAGAAGGACCCTGTAACAACCCAACTCCATACAACTGAACATTAACAAATCAGTGATAGAACTCTTTGGGGGTGAACCAATTTTTAGAATGCTTTAGCAATTAACAAGGAAAATGGAAATTAACACTAAAGTAGGTCTACTCCCGACTGAACCAGTGAAGGAGAATAACACCAAAAAAAAGTTGAAAATCAAGAAAGATCAAAGGAAGACTAAACTAATCCTAAACCGAATTCACACCTTTTCAACGCCATTTTACTGCTTAGTTTTTGAGGTGTTCCCTTGCAATGTGTCATCCATAGGTTATGCTATATGTGGCTTGTCACAATCCCAAACTGTTAGTTATAACTATCTTGGTGGCATTTTTACTCATTTTATATTCATTGAGTAGAGACCCCCTCTACGATCCTATATAGTTTGTTCCCTTATTTCCTTAGCATAAGACTTCAGCATCAATCATTTGTTCATATAAGAAGCAAGCTATAGTTCTATGAGTATTATTTGTGAATAATTTACTAATGTCAATTTTATTATCCTTAATAATCTGTCTTGTTAATAAACATGAGTTTTTAGGTTCCTTTCCTTTTCCTTCTTTTTGGATCTTTTGGAGCCTTGGAGGATAGGGTTGGTACACAACATTAAATCATGTAAACCTAGTAACATATTCAAGTAATTTATTTCCCTCTTTCAGATGTTAAAAAAACCTCCAATGTCATTATCACCAGTTGAAAGTATGGCATCATTAAGCAACGATATCTTCTATGATATACTTAGACGTCTAGATGGTGCTACTCTGGCCAGTGCTGCCTGTGCATGTGCAGCACTCTGCTCGATTTCAAGAGAAGAAAGCTTATGGGAAAACGTATGCTGTTCTATGTGGCCTTCAACTAATAGAGACGATGTCAAAAAATTAATCTCATCAATAGGAGGATTCAAGAAATTCTATGCCGATTGTTTTCCCCTCATAGTAATCAAAGAGGTCCCGGAATTTTATTACAATGACTATAATGAGTATCCTCAAGAATGGACTGAAGCTGAATACTATGGAGACTTTGATGAAGCTGAAAATACTACACCATCGGATTTTGTCTCTATTGTGGACATTAGATACAAAGATAAAACAATATGTTCAAAAGTACTCTGGGGTATCCCCAATGCCAATGGCTCTAATTGGTTCTACAATTGTCCGTTTAGGGTCGATCTTGTTTCACAGTTTTCTAGAGAAGATGACCAAATAGACGAAATTACCCTTTCGCTATCCGATAGTCTGCCTCGAGTTTTCTCCATTGAAAGAGAAAGGAGAGATGGGAAGCTCTGGCAAGAACTGCGTGATGGGATTAGGCTTAGTTGGATTCTTGTTAACAAAAAAACAAAGAAAGCTGCTAATTTGTCGAGTTGGAGTTCGATTGGAGGGCAGAGACATTGGCCTACGGATGAGGATTTTCTGATACGTTTTGGTTCTATTCTTCCTGCTAAAGACATTCTTCAATGTTCAGTGGTTGAATGTATTCTTATAATGAAGTTTAGAGTGATATATACTGAGGGCGAAAGGGACAATACGACTCTAAAGTTGATGGAACTTAGCATGCAATTGGGAGATATGGAAGGTTCTCATGTTAATGGAAGAAATAGTTTGCTTGTTTTGAAAGAAGCAGTTAGCTGCCCGAGGAGTAGGAATTACGATGAGGCCCTTGAGTCGTGTCATTTGTATACAAAAGTGCAAAACGAGCTCAAGGAGGAAAAGATGAGATATGAAAACAGGTTAGATAGAGTTTGGATTCTTGGAAGCATTGCTGCATGTGTTACTTTTTGTTTATATTGTTTGTGAAAAGAAAGTGTTTTCTGCATTTCCAAATTCTTGAAGTGAGTTCCTTTACGTCTACACCTTTTCTACGGTCTTTCATCAGAAAGCCCTCTTCAGATTTTGGAATTCTTCATCATAAAATGAGAATATGACTTCATTATTGTTATATAGTTTATTCAGAAGCTATGTTTTATTATTGGATAATTGTTGGTGTTACAAATGTATGTCGTTTCTATATGGGATTTACAGTACGAAAATTTGGCCGTCTTTTTGCTAAGCCAGTGAAAATTGACTAGGGTGTCTTTAAGATGAGCGATCTGGGAATGAATCAAATATTGGGGGGGGCTGAGTTGATTTTTTTGCGAGATTGTGTTGTGTTTTGTTATATTCAGCATTCGGTCACTTTCTGAATAATTCTTTAATTTCAGGGGTTGCTCATGTTTGTGTCAATCATGTCTTTGTATTTATTGTTCATCTACTTCTACTACTGATATTATTTGGAAACTAATGTTCGAAGTGGTGAAATTTAGACTCAAAAGACTCTAGTTATCCATATGGATTGGTGGTGGTTTAACTTTCGCTTGGTTTTTGGCCTCGAAAATTGATTTCACTTGGTTTTGATTTTAGAAAGTTGGTTTGGGTGGTTTTTCGAACATCTGAAACCCAATTTAAATTGGGTTTTTAAATGTTCAGATTTATGAGTTATGAAAATTTGAGATACGATTTGCATTGATTCAGGATGTTGAGGTGTGAAGAAAAAATTTGTGTGTTAAATTTAGATATCAAATCAACTATTTTTGCTTAGATATGGTGTGTAGATTTGTTGGGTTCAAATCACATCTTAAACCCACCGCTCTGTTTATGTATTTCTTACAAATTAGATTGTACATTTCAACAACAGTGTATTCTATATATAAATTGTTTATAAATCGTGACCAAATTCGAGTTTAGTGATCGGGTTGAGCTCAAAATTTATCTGATTCATGAGTCTGCGGGATGTTAAAACAATTCAAACAATCGTATGAATTAATCAAGACATTGAAATTATTTGATTCTTGAACTTACAGAACCTATATGGATGTTCAATCAATTATATGGATTGGTTAAGATGCTGCACCCCATCCAAAAGACAAAGAAAACTTCTTCTATATTAGTAATTCTTACTTAAAAATAGGGGTGATGATAATACCAAAGCAAACATGTCTAATTTGACACTTATTCCCGTTAAATAAATAAAACCAAGCAAGAAAACAAAAGCAAATGAACAAAGATATCTTCTCAAAACCAAAAAAAAAGAAATTTAAAAAAAATTAAAACCCTGTACACGACATGCACCCCGTTTAATCCGCCGGCCATCAATAAATCAAATATTGATTTTTAGCTATGGTTTTAGGAGATAAATGTGAAATAAAAATCATAGTTCAGGCAACACTTCCAACCAATCTAAATAGGAGTATTAGTATTTTATATTTCCTTTTTTAGTTGTTGAATTGCCTTGGATTTGTGCATGTGCTAGTGGGAATTCATATAATTTTGTCGGACCACCCAATAAATTTTTCCACTTTCCGCATAAAATAAAATTTTAATACCCCACATCTCCCCTCGAATTTCTCCCACTTAAGCACATCTTTATCAAAAAAATTAAAAACACATCTTTTGTACCCCACGTTTTTTGGAGTTAAGAAGTTCAAATATTTTCCAAATTTCAAACTTAATATAGTTACTACTCCCTCAGTTTTTTTTTTATTCGTGGCTTTGGAGAATTGTACACGAATTAAGGAATATCATTAAGTCACTTTTTTGAAGCAAAAATTCCAAAATACTCTTTTAATCAAATAATCTTTAGTATTAATTAGCATTAATGACAAGTATTAGTAAGAAGAGTAAAATTGGTAAAATGACATTTAATTTTACATTGAATTCCTAAAGCGACAAATAAAAGTAAACAAGAAAATTTTGCCAAAGCGACAAATAAAAAAAAACGGAGGGAGTACTAAATAAGTTGAGTGTCGATCACTTGACCAAATATTTCATTTGGTGCGTGATTGTAGAAATGATGTGATACAATAAATGAAAAAAATTAAATCTATTTCCTAAATCTGAAGAATGCTTGCATATTTCAAAGAGACGACCTATTTTAGGCTAGAAAAAGTAAGTCATAATTCATTTTCTTACTTGAAATCCAAATAATGCTTACATTGAGAAAAAATAAATTATTACATGCATAACTCGGTTATATTAAACTATTACTAACATATCATTTGCTCATTATGCAGGTATCAGTTTAACATTGATGGTATGCAAATATTCCTATGTAGCTTAGATGTCCAGAGTAATATATTTGTAAAGAATATAACTCCGTCCTCTATAGCTTGTTTGGTTGTATGGAAAGTGGGGGAAAATTGTAGGAAAATGAAAAAGAAATGAAAGGAAAAGAAAGTCATTTTCCTCTACATGTTTGGTTGTCAGGAAAACTATTTTCTTACAGATGTTTGGATGTCAAGAAAGTTTAGAAAAAGAAGTAATATTTTTTATCTATATATATGATTAAAATCTTTAACTTTTTCTTTGGTTGGGATTTATGTAAAATTTACTTGATATTGTCTTTTGCAATTTGTACTTTTCTAGTTTCAAGATAAAAATTACATTTTCTTTGGGTTGTTTGCATCTGAAATGGGTGTTTTTGCGATATTTTGTGGGGATATAATTGCTATTATGACTTGAGAGAGTATTTGTTTGCTAATAATAAATAAGCACAAATGGAATTTTGGTAAAAAAAAATCACAAATAGGAGGTTTTGATAGTTAGACAAAGTACAAGGGTTGTTTTACAATTTACTCTAAGATTTTCCCTCCCATCAAATTGGGGCTTCAGATCTCCTGTTACACAATTGTGTAACATCTCCCGTTACACACATGGATGAGCGCCATGTGTCCAAGTATACCAATAAACCATAGACTCCATTACATGGGAATATATTTGTCTTAATTAATTTAAGGAAGAAATTCATTCTTAATAATTTAAATTTTTTTATTAACAATTTAATATTATCTTGAATTTATTAATCCAATTAATGAGAATTATAAAAGAACAAATAATTCAAGTTCCTCCGGCCTCCGCCGCCGCCACTCATTTAGTCACAACGACATCCAGTCCGATTAGCCCCATCTCACCCCTCTTTCTACCTCTCTTATGATGGTTAGCAAGATGGTGTGGGAAAAAAAATCAATTTGTTCCAAATTTACAGACAAGAATTCCAATGAAAACAGTGGATATTTACCTTCCTCCATATTTGCAACTTTCAATAGAAGATAAAGAATAAATATCCTTTATCACAAAACTAAGGTTTTGGGTATTTAGATTTCCAGCATATCAAAAACCCTCCAAAAACATCAATAAAAATTCTCAGTTCCTAAATTGAATGATATAATCGAGATTTCAATCAGGGCCCCTCTGTAAATCAATCGTATGTTAATTGACAAAAGTTAGGAAATTTTTGATTTTTAAGTAAATCCCAGAATTTTTATTTAAAATTTGGAGTGGGGTGCTAATGAAAAAGTTTAATTTGGTATGACTATGTGTGGGGGTGGTGGGTATGGGTGGAGATGGCATGGCTGACCCTAGATTTAAAAGTTTTGAACCATGGGTTGTTAAGGTTTGGTCGAGAGGCTGGATTTGTTGCGGTTGGGGCTGAAGAAGGTGTTAGCAAAGGAGGAAGAGAGTGATTAGGGTGGTGATGGAGGCTGGATATGGTGGTGCGGCGGCCATGGTGGAGGAGGCAGGGGAATTTGAAGTCAGGGATATCGGGCATTGGAAGAGATGAGTTGGATATGCTTTTCTTTTAATTCTTAAATTACTAATTGATGATTATACAAATTGATTAAAGAAATGATTTTATGTAATGCAACCTATGGTTTATTGGTATACTTGGACACATGGCGCTCATCCATGTGTGTAACAGGAGATGTTACACAATTGTGTAACAGGAGATCTGAAGCCTCAAATTGGTGGGGAAATTTTTTCTTCACAAAATTTTTCAGCAGGAAAGTTGAAGAAAAATAGTAACTTCCTTTCCTGCTATCCAAACAACAAGTGGGAGAAAAAAAAACTGACTTTCCTTCACTTTCCCTCACTTTCCCGACAACCAAACAATACACTAATCTTTTTGTTAATATTTAACAAATTATTTTTCTTTAGATATAATATGGTTATTTTCATTTTATAGATTTTAACCATATCGTACAATAGATAGTTTTAACATGTTAAATAAGGTACTTAACAAATATATTTTCTAAAAACCCGAGCACGGTACATACGCTAGTTTCTATGATCTCATTTCAATTATAAACTAATTTTTCAATCATGTATTTTGTAACTG
>JAYDYQ010001074.1:0-58836 GCA_034814905.1 Penstemon davidsonii
GACTGTTACAGAGATATAAATCCGAAATTGGAGGGGTCCCAACTTTTGAAGATAATGTTGCTGGATGGAAGCTACATTGTTGAGCTTCTGCTGAGTCAAGATATGAGTGAAAATAGTACCACAGATGCTACTGTTGAAAAAGTACCATTCTATACTTTGAAACAGGATCTCCTCAAGATTGAGAACCAGATCCCCTTTTTGGTGCTCACAACTCTAGCGGAATTCGCAGCATCAAGAACCCAGCCCCCCGCGGTAATTAATTAATTAATTATACTAGTCCATATTAATGAATTACATTAATTATATATCCCTAGCCCTAGCTTTTTCATACTTTTTCAAATATATAATTGCCTCCGATCCAGAATAAAAACACGAATCAAGAAAGCAATCAACCTCAACCTCAACCTGAATTAATTGATCGAGCTCTCCATTTTTTCAACATCAGAAACCCGGAGAAGTTTAATGGACAACCAGTGCATCTACTAGACCTTGTTATGAAAACCGTATTCTATAATTACAACACTACCAATGATTCTACTACACTTGATGTAGATGGTAATGAGGTTACCAGCTTTGTTAACGAAAAGTTGCTTAAAGTGGCCAAAACTGCATCGGAGATGGAATGCTACGGCGTCAAGTTCGAGGCTGTAGAATCCGACGTCTTAACCCAAATTGACTTCAGCAAAGGCATCCTCAAAATCCCAAAAATCTTTATTGAAGAATCAACCCCGGACTTGTATTGGAATTTCTTGGTTCACGAGATGCGCTCATCTAAAAGAGTCTTCGCTTCTTACATTGTCCTAATGGACACACTCATTAACGATGAAAAGGATGTCCAAATTTTGCTTGATGCTAAGATATTGGTCTCTCGGATTAATGATACCAAGCGGTTGGTTTATCTGTTTAACGATTTATCGGTTTCTGTTAAGCCGAAAGACTTCCACTTTGCGCAGATTTTGAGAAAGGTGAACATATACTGCGAATTGAAAATTCCTCGGGTACGAGGTTATCTTGTGAGAAACTTCTATGATGCGAGGTGGGACGTGCTCAATAGTTCTCTCATCTTCTTTTTCACTGTCACTCAGACCATCTTTTCTGTCCTCTCTTACAGCCCCCACCCCAAACCTAACAAAATCGGTAATTAATTAAGTAGCATATATATATAAGTATTTCCTATAATTACCGTTTTTGTTGGTTGAGGTAAAACATTGCATGCTCATTGATCATGTACGTGTTTGGTTGTGTTGCTTAATTTCTTCATAGTTGTTGCATGTATTGTTAAGTGGTTGGGATTTGGATTTGGATTTGGTTTGTACTTTTGAGAGTTTTCTAATTAAGTAATAATATGTACGTGGTTGGTTGGTTTCACTCGTGAAATGCATGTGTGCTAATTGGCAAAATAAAAACTTTTTGTATCATTTTTATTAGCAAAAAATTAAAATTATTTATGTTATGCACCAATCAAGATATGCTCATAAGTCATATATATAGATATTGCTATATTTTTTATAGAACAAGGGGTAGGCCAATTTTCAAAGAGATAGAACAAGACAACGCGATCATTTCCATGGGGAATAATTGTTACTCTCTCTATAAACAGGGGCGGACCTACATAAGGGCTAGTGGGGTCTACAGCCCCCACTCAAAATTACTATATATGTACTATAATAGTAATCTTATTATAATTATTTCATTGGTTCAGTGGATTGTAGTTACAAAATTTAGTGTGAGTGCCGAGTTCGAATCCTGATTGCTACATAATTCTATATTTTTGAAGTCTTTTTTTCTTTTCTAACAATTATTCTTTAAATTTATATTGGTTTTCTTCACATAAAAAGTACATTTTGCTCATTGGTTGAGTGATGCAAGATTATTAACATTGCCTAGAGTTCAAGACCTAGGATTGCCATTTTCTTTTCACTTTTTTATAGTCTTTTTTCTTTCTTAATTCTTAATTAATAATTCTTTTAATTTATCTCAACAATTGTTCTTTTAATTTCATTTTCTTTCTTAACAATTATTCTTTGATTTTTATTTTTTCTTAATAATATTTTTTATTTTATTTCTTTCTCAATAACAATCAAGAGAAAACAAATTTTTTTATTTAATATATTACTACACAAATTTCCCCTGCCTCCAAAGAAAATATTGATCTAGCTCCGCCCCTAACTATTATGGACCGATTTTAACAAATAAAAAATCGGCGTCGTCAATTATAGATATAATTGGTGTCATTTGAAATTGTAATTAAAATACATAGATGTATTTGATTTTTTTTGGGTCATAACGGGGTATCATATGTAACTAAAATAACTTATGGAGGTTATTTTTGACAAACTTTACCTCCTCTTTTTTGTATTTCCTCATATATTTTCTCGTAAATGAAATATGATTTTTAAGTTTGCTTGTTTGATTGAATTTTTTATTTATTTGGATTATTAAATTTATTATAGAATTTCAGCCCCACAACACCAAATTCCTGGATCCACCCCTGTCTATAAAGTATTATGAATAATATCGTACTTATAAAGAATGAAGCACGCACACTGCCGCTTAGAAATGGGTTAATGATAATAAAAAAGAAAACACATAAGGCGTTTAGCTAGCAATAAAAATAATACAAGTTTTTTCTTCAATTAAATAAAACACAAGAGGTGTTTCTGTATTTGACTCCTTATGTTTTAAGTATTTTGCAATTAAACTTGTTCTTTCAATATGTCTATTTGCATATAGACCAAGTTAAAGCCAATTTTTTTGGCGGAATTAAATCCTACTAGACTAAATTGTACTTAACCGTTGATTAATTCACACAATTTTAATGTGGACGCCTAATGGTTTAATGTACGTTTGTTTGAATTTTTTGATGTCGAATAATTTTTTGAGATGTTGGTTTTCAAGCATTTGAAAAATATTATTTGTTTGAGTTTTATGTGAAATGAACACAAGTTTTACGAAATAACATAATTCACGATAAACTTAAAATATTGTTTATTTAAATTTTTAGAAAATATAAATTAAATTCCTCAAAACCCGTTCAAACAGACCACAATTTCAATGAATAAGTATACTGTTTAGTCCAAATCAAAACCACTAACCAATTGTTATAGAAACTGGACTTAACCCAGTTTGATTCCGTTCTCAGACTCTTGATATGACTGAATTTCAAGAAGATTAATATAAAGTAAACTAAATGTTTCAATTTTCATTCAAAGTGCTAATTCTAAGTTGTAACATATCATATCTAATGAAAATAAAAAAAATACCAACCTTATTATTGCAAACATAAGTAAATTATTCCATTCAAAATATCATATACTTAAACAATATATATAGTAACATAATTAAGACAATATATAATAATAATAATAATAATAGAATAAATTTCAAAGATAGAGAAAAGGATAGATCTCATATCTTATATTACAACTCCCACCAACAACTCTCCCCCCTTGTCTCCCTTCACAACAAACCGGAAGTTCACTTATAGCATCATCAATGCATCTCTTGCAATCAACACTCGAAAGATCTCTACTACTTTGCACCATTCCATATATTTTCATCGACGAAATCAATTCGACCTCTCCGTTCGCAAACTTCTTCGTGGTCCCACAAGCTTCGTTCGAAAGATTGCTAAGCAACTCTCTAGTCCTCTCATTAAATGCCTGATCATGAGTACCATTAGTACTCACATTTTGCAAATTCCACATATAGAATCTGTTTCTAGTATCGATTTCTCCGAAGAAATCAATGTCCGAATATTTCAACAAACAATTGTCGTACCAAATGATGGCACCTCTGTTATTTGGACAACGTTTGAGGATCTCACTGCTTGCCTCAACGACACAAGCCGCACAGTTGCTTTTCGATATGTCACCGCGACATAGGGACATGCCGTAAGCCCGGTCGGCATAGGATTGGGCCGAGGAGGAAAGCCCGAACCCGGTTGGAGGGGTCTTGAGGTAGAGATCACCTAAGAGATTGTTGAGGTTTCTTTCGTATGGACTGTTGGTAGTGAAATTTTGGGAGTTGGAACAGATGTGGTAAAGTGGGGAGGTAGCAATTGAGGTTTGGATGAAGAGAATTAAAATGATTGTAATAATTGAGAGATATTGAAGAGAATGAAAATGTATTTTTGAGTGAGCCATGTTTTGATCAAACTGAGGTCGTTTATTATGATTTGTGGTACTTACTGGTGCATTTATATAGTTTGGTATTGGGATTAATATATTCTTAGCTGAAAAGGCTGACTTTTTTTTGGTTGAATTTTCGATCTTGAATCAAATCCTTAATTAGAAGTATTCAACATCAAATTATTTATTGTTGTTCTTTATATAAGAAACTTCCAATGAGCTTACCAATTCTCTATTGATATCTATCTAGCTCTTGAATTTAATTTGTTTAGACGAAGACAGATTATACACATTGAGATTGAGACTCAGTCCACTCAGATTCAAACACAAGAAATACTAAAAATAATAGGATTAAAACACATTTTTTATTTCCTATTTTTTTTGGAACATATATGGCTTAGAACATGGGGTAACGTGGATTATCTCTCCACATGTCACAAGTGCAGTGGTGGGATGCACCACGTGTACTTGATGATGTGGTACAACGGTTGCACTAAATATTTCACATGATAGTTTTGTTGTAATTTATGTTAGATGAGTACCAAATTCTTGGTTGAAATCCATAGATAAATTAGAAATCTGGGCTGGGCTGGGCTCGAGCGTTTGGGCGAATTGTCTCAGTCTCAGACTTATCCTTTTGGAGGAAATTTGAATTTTGAATTTAAAACGTTTTGAAATTTCAGTTACAAGAAATTTGAATTGAAAAAACGTAACGTTTTCCGTTACTGAATTAAGTGAAACGTTTTATATTCATTACTGCCGTTTTATTATGATTAATTGAGCAGCTATATATATGAATGTTCTTCATTTCAGGAAAAACACACCAACACAACAAAATACAGTGTTCTCTCAAATCTCTCTGCATGTTTCATTAGAAATCTGGGTTGGTTCTGAGTGTTTTTCGAGGTGAAGCTTCTACCATTGTGCAGTGATTAAGTTTCTGGAGCCAAATTATCCTGGAAGGAGTTTCGAGTTACCGAATTGCACCAAGGTGGGTCGATAATTCTTCAAGGTAAGCAGACTTCTTTCTGCGATTTGGTTGGATCAATTTTGTTACTATACAGAATTGTAAGATAAGATTGTTTAAATTTATCTATTCTGTTCTGTTCTGTTCTTTAACTAATTGTACTTTCCTTTGCTATCCAAATTGGTTTCTTTTGCATTACTGTTCTGAATTGTTTTAAAACTGCCAACAAGTTTAGTGTAGGTTTGGTGCAACAAAAATTTCACATGATAGTTTAGTGCAGATTTTACGTAACACATGGGAGTATCTTGTATTTTCCCATGATTATAACATGGGACAAAATGATCGAGGTAGATAAGCCTTGTGGAGTTTGATACTTCATACGTTTGATGTATTCTTTTCTTCCAGAAGGAATTTGAAGATTAAATAAACTGTTGAGTACAATTAGCTTTTATCTGCGATATTGCGTGAACATTAAATACGTGAAGATTAAAATATTCATTCCAATATTGCGCAAAGTAAAATAAGCCCAACAACTACTTATACCACTAGTTTCCTTCCACATATATTCAGAATTCAGATATGAGAATGTTTGAACTTAGCTCTAGTTTAATAGTTTCAAAAATTCAAATTTAAACTTCAGCCATTAAATTGAGCCACCTCATTTAGTTTATTCACTTATACTAGATGTAGAGCCTGTATATTGTGCATATATGAGTGCTAAACAACCAGAAATTGGATAACTTGACCTTATATATATTGTTAGATTATATAAACTAGTGAAATTATAAAGACATGAACTCAAATTAACTGATTTTTTATTTTTTGATAACCCAGAAAATTTAATTCCGCAGTCAAGGTAATTAATTACGAATTCTTTAATGAATATCCTAAATTAAAATTTCAAGTGTGACCAACTCAAGAAAGAGAGAACTGACTGGGTCAAGCTTGCGATGCAACTTAGACGATACATAATTGAAATCTTCTCAAAGACCTTTTGACTTAATTGATTAATTTCTTGAGTTCTATATTATATTACTACCTACACTGTAATTAGACTATATCCAAGATAAACAAACGTTTCACAGAAGCAAATTAATGTTGGAGACAATTTTGGAAGCTCCTTTGGTTAGTTCACAAGTTTCATGAACATGCATGTATGCTTATGAGGAATTTACTAGCTATTTGCATGTTTTATTTAACTTAACAATACACACTGATTATCAAAAACAAAAACAAAAGCTAGGTGATGAGTCCAAAGACTATCGGCTTACCACCCGAAACAGAAACAACTCTCCTTCGTCTAAAATTCCGATTTCTTAAAGTAAACGACGCTGCATTGTGCTAATCTTTTCATTAATTTTCAGATACTTTTAGCTCGATCAGTGATTTCCCAAAACACGTAAGTTATACAATTCCATTGCATACAACTTAATCCACAAATGGCAAATTACTCTTATTAAATAAATTAAATTAATTAAGGATGCATATGAATTAACTCTTCATGACCACATTCCTTAATAGCAATTTCCATAATATTACCACTGGAAGAAGAAGGTAACACATCACAACAATGTCTTCGTGGAGCTTGCATCTGTACAGTAATTAAAAAGGAAGAAATCCAAAAAAGAATTATCACATAATTATTTGAACGATTCTAAAGGGCTCTAAAATCATGTTAAAATATTTACATACCTGTTTGGCATCAAGCTCTAGCTTTCTTGAGGATACTCTGATTTCTTCAATCTTCCTTGGAGAAGACATGTCGAATGTGCAGTTCTCAGAGGTCATAATCCTGTAACTTGTTGTTATTCGGTCTCTCCCAAACGACGCCGTGTGGAAGAAAAATAGAGGTGGCCTTCTGCATGGATCAGGATCATATCCCATTGTATCGACATCATAAAAATCATTTATACCGCCGCCCTTTTTCAAAGGAATGTATGTCTCTTGCGTGCGAAGAGCATCTGGCAAGAACACGTGATGAGGGAAGATTTGAACAGCATAACCCCAAGAGACAGAGATAGTCCAAGAAAACCATCGATCATAGCACACTGTTTGTTGCATCACCCTTTGTGAATCTATAATCACAGCTTTAAATAAATGTTCTAAAGACATTATTGTAGTCATGTTGGGGAAAATTGGATCAATTGTGTCCGAAGCACGGAGAGAAACCAAAGGACTAATTGGATGGGAAGCCAAGAAACCAAACATACTTCCACGAAAATCCATCTGATTGAAGAAGAAAACAAGAAATTAATAATGGTGATTGTGAATAAAACATATTAAAGCTGATAAATGTGTATACATACCTGATGAAATCCAGGCTCATGTGTTAAACTAACGCCAAGCTCTGCGATACAAGCATGAATCCTGCCATCACTTCCGTAGAGGTGTGGGTACCGATTTAGGCACGAATCAAGAACCTTAGACAAAACCTTTGCGAGGGGATAGCTTATGGCAAAACCAGCGCCTCCAAAAGCCATTTTGTAGGAAAAAAACTTGTTTTGTGCGAAACTTTCTGAACCTGTCCCAATGTAATACCACAAGCCATGATCATATTTGGACAAAGTCTTCACTAGATTTTCTGGAAAGAAAATTGTGTTATCATCCCCAAAAACAAACCACCTCACATTGGAATGGTTTAGATTAACTGTTTCCAATACAATGCGGGCAATACGTACAGCTGATCGAGGGCCATTTCGGTAAGTGTAACGAAACCGGGATGTGTCTTCTGATATGCATATGGGAGGAAGAGAAGTTGCATCACTAAATCTTGAATTTGGTGGCATGGTTTCAAGGAAAACACAGCCCTTCATTTCTTGAGGCTTCCACCAGAGCTTAAGATAGTTCTTTGTACTCGACCATGATCTCTCGTTTGAGGCTATGCCAAAAACGATGTGTTGAAGGGAGGTTGGCGATGATAAATCATGTTTTATTGAAGTGGAGAAATAGGGAAGATTGTTATTTGGGAGGATGAAGAATGATGTAAGGAGGTAAGTCATACATAAAGAACATGAAATTATCATGAATATTATTATGAGGCGATTCGGTTTTTGGCTTATGGAATGTACTTGAAAAGACTGCATTTTTGCCCAGGTGAAGGTAAAAAGTTGAGGGACTTGGTTGAGGTTCTTAGACGAGATACTAAATGATAAAAAATATTCAAACTTAATTTAATTATATTTTATTTAATTCAAAAGATCTTTTGATACAACTAAACCACATGCCTCAGTCAACTCAAAAGTGAGTTTAGCTTGCCAGATTCAAGGGCAACTCCAAAAGTCAGAGAGGCTCATATAATGCCACTAGACATTCCTGTAAAGGTACTCAATGCAACTAGAGAAAAATCCAGCTAAAAATGAGTACTATAGAAGAAACGGTTGTGTTGTGTATAATCAAAGCAATCTGGTCAATGAATTTCTGACTACATTCTCAGATTTGATTAAAAATACAAAAAATTTACAAGGGAAGTCTGCAACTTGGATGCACCAGGAAAAAAAAAATTATACACGAGATCTGTACTGCATTTCCCCCCTGTAGAGGTCATCAAATAAATCCCCTTTTGTATACAGACTTGATTCTTTTGAATGATTCAGGTTCAAGCTGGCAAATTTTCTCTTTCCTTAAGATCCTAACACCCAGCCAAAAGGTCTCCTATTTCCCTTTTACAGAAGTAAGAAACAGAACAAAGTATCAGAGCAATGAATACATACTCCTCCTATCTTTTAGTGAACTAATGTATTTAGAACACTTTTTGGTGTAGTTTCAATACTGAATACTATATATATTTTCTCAGTTCTCACTATCATTGCGAGAAAATTATGTATTGCATATTAAATGAAGAATATTAAGATGGACTTCATTTAGGAAGGAAAAGAGTGACGAGCATAATCTGTAAGTCTCCAATGTATAGAGATATCTAAATGGTAAAACTAATAGAACCGATCTTAAAGGAGAAGAAACATGTGGGAAAAATAGTGGCTCCATACCTCTTTCCCTAATAAGGTTGCATGTCTCCATGTGCAGGAAGTATTGTATACCAATTACCAAGTGCTTTGACCATCTCTCTTTAGGCGGAATAATAAAACATATTATTTATGCAACTTTGATATTTCTCCACATTGCAATCAGTTCATCTACCCCACATTTTCGCATTTGTATATTCATATTTCCATCAAAAGACGAAGAAATATCACAGCAATCACGACGTGGTGCTTTGATCTAACAAAAAGAACAATGTTTCATGAAAGAATGAAGCAACATAAATCTTGAAGAAAAGTAAAGTTAATACCTGTTCAATGTCAATATCTTGATACATCGAATAAACACTGATAACTTTCAATTTTTCGATTGCATTTACTCTAGAACAATTTCCGAAGTTATTTCTAGTATAGTTGGTCCAGACTCCAGCTGTGTCAGCAGCTACAGTATGCAAAAAGAAGACAACAGGTCTTTTGCATGGATCCTTAGGGAACTCTCTTGTGTTAAACATATAACGGGTTGAAGATACATTTTTTCCTCTCTTCCATGGCCTAAAAGTTCTCTGAAGAGATAGCAGTTCAGGAAGAAGTTGATTTCCTTGATATACTTGAAGAGCATAGCCCCATGAAATTGAAACAGTCAATGAGTTTGCACGGTCATAGCAAACAGTCTGCTGCAGAATCCTGGCAGGATCAACACGGACAGCTTTGAAAAGATGTTGCAGAGCACGAATCCGGCTCATACCAGGAAAGATTGGTTCCACAGCATCTATGTGATGCAATGATGCAACAAGTGATAGTGGATGTGCAGAAAGCATCCCAAACAAATCTCCACGGATATCAACCTAAAATAATTGGCATTTGAATATATAAATTGCAAACAACAATGATGTAGATCATTTGTATGTGTTAATAAAATAAAATAAAAAAAGATAAATCATCAAAATTTCAAAATTATCTGCTTCCATGCTCCGTAATAAGCCAGAGAAATAGCATTTGAACCTTGAATAATTTTAGGTTGTGACCAAAAGAATACAAAGCTCACCCAAAGTCCGCATGATTTTAAAAATGTGTAGAAAAGTAAACAAAGAACATTGGTTTAGCTTCTTAATAAGACCTAAAATAGCTTGGTTCACACAATATTCCTTCATTCTACTTCTCTAACTTGTATAGCTAGCAATAACATTTGTATTGTGAACCCAAGTCCCAAGTTACAATCAGTTAAAATGATACAAACACAGATATTGATTATAAAGAATACAAGTAGTATGTAATTTAGGTAAATTGGTTTATCACTTCTTCCAGTGACTAAATATTGATACAAATCCAACTTATGAGAACAAGTAAAAGAAACCATGTGCACATAATCTTTAAAAAATGATGAAGTACATAATTAAATCCAACATATCATTTAATAACACAAATATATCCACACATAAACAAGCGAACATTAAAGACATACAACTCAGCATAAAAAACCACATAGTTTGTTTATAATTAGAACATCATCAACATAACAGCAGTAACAAATATGCAAGTAAAAAATTGGTTCCAAAAATTCATACAATGCATGATCATCCTCAATCAATTACCTGATGGAACCCCTGTTCAATTGTCAACCTAACGCCAAGCTCAGCTACGCAAGCGAAAACCCTAGCATCGCTGCCATACAAATGATGGTACCTATCAAGACAAGAGTCAATAACCCTAGCCAAAACCCTAACCAACGGCGCACTAATCGCGTAACCACCGCCTCCAAACGCCATTTCGAAATAAAATTTCTCATTCTGTTCATAACTCTCGGAACCACAACCAATGTAATGCCACTTCCTGTGATCGTACTTACTCAAAATCCTCACTAAATTCTCCGTAAAAAACACGGTGTCGTCGTCGCCGAAGACGTACCAGTAAATTCCGGGGATTTCGAGGGCAAAGGCGTCTTTTACTATGCGGGCTAAGCGGTGACCGGAGGAGAGGGAGGAGGAGTTAGGGGGGACGATTATGTGGGGGAGTGATGGGTGGGGGGTGGGTGGGGAGTGGTCTAGGAAGAGGAAAGTGGTGTTGAGGTGAGAAATTGGATTATGCCAGAGACGGAGATAAGGGGAGCGGGAGGGGAGAGAGGTAGAGGAGGAGCCGACGGAGAAGAGGATGTGGCGGAGGGAGAGTGGAGGAGACGGAGGAGGCGGTGATTGGACGGTGGAGAAGGTATCGGTGTTGAAGTGGAGGTGGTGGAGGTAGAGGAGGAGGGAGATGGAGAGGAGAGAGGAGAGGAGGAGGAGTGTGTCCTTATTGAAGCGTGATCTTCGAGTGATAGTGAAAGCTTTTGAAATCATGGGCGCCATTTTCGTCCTTTTTTTAAGAATTAATTCTCAGAGGTGAAGTGTGAAATTTAATTGAATCAATGGAAATACAAAATAAAACAACAATGGTGTCTGGCAAAGAGCTGAAAATAATAAATCTAAGCCTTTAAAAACAACTTTTTTAATGAGCCCCTTTTTGGATTCGAATCTTACTACAATGTGTATCTATTTAGTTTAAGCTTTTATTTTTACTAAATTGTGGATCACACCTGAGATGAATAGCTTATCGGATTTTATCGGGTATGGTGATTTCTATAAGATTCAAACTTACAGTCGTACTTGGATTCGTGTATTTAATTAGTTTTATGAATTAGCTTATCTATGTATTTTTTGATTAAAATAGATTTTTGATTAATGATCTATAATGATTATGTATGATTCTTATTTTGAGATATCCTAAAAAAAAATAGAAAATAGAAGTAATAGTATCTTGTATTTTTTCTCAAGAGAAGTCTCGCTCACATTATACAAGGTTACAAGAGTCCTGCAGTTTTGGACTATAATCCGATGAAATGTCTTTTAAAATAGATCAAAATCCTCCTAATTATGATCCAAACAAAACCAATATTATTTCAAGAAGTCAAACAAATATTCATAAAAAAATATTACACTTAAGGATCATCATCATCCGTTTCATGATCATGTAATACCCAAGAACCATTACTCTTCTGAACCATACCCCTATTCTTTTCAATCCACCAAAAAACAGGAACCAAATATTCATCTTTCAGAGCATATGAACTCTTATTCACAAGTGCAAGATCCCTTTTCACTTCTAACTCCGGATCAGCCCCTCCTTCATTCCTCGTTGTTGCTTCTGTTACTGCACGTAAATAAGCACCCTCCAAACTATGCCAACTAAAAAAGTCTCCCGGATGTTTCAAGTAAGGCGATTTTCTACTGTCAATCATTAGATTTACTCCGACATCAATGTATGGGAATGGTGGTAGAGTAGGGACAATATCAGGAGCATTTTTTATATTTAGTATACGAAGATCGTTCATCGACTGTAAAACGTCAAAATAGTTAGAGTCACCTACTCGTGGGCTAGCAAACATGAAGGCTGTCACTGGACATGGCTTGTTTGGTTGGTCACTCGGTTTGTTAAAACCGTTAGCCACGATGTCTCCTGCACTCATTGCCGATAACGCTCCTCCCATACTGTGTCCTGTTACCGTTATGCTTATTTCTTCGTCTTTGAATTGTTTCACTTGTGTCTTTACCTCTGATAGAACCTGGCAAGGATTCTTTTAGTTAGATAATGATCTTCTCATTGTAAAAAGGAAGAGCTAAATCCAAAAATACCTCATGCGCTTTGCCTAATTGGCAAAAACCCTTCTTATTAGCAAACAAACCAATTTGAAATTCCTTCATAAATCAATAGGGAGATTATTAAGTGAAAAGGGGGGTTAATGTCATTTTTTTAGGTGAATCGGAGTGAGCATAGGGGGTACGTTTGCATTTCACTCTAAAACAGGACATTCGTAACATTGAGTTCGAGGTGAAGTTACCTGATCTCGTGCACTGGTTTTGTTGAACTTCGATCGTTCATTATCTGAAGTATATACAGAAAGGAACCCTTTGTGTACATAAGCATTATCACCATCTGTTCCAATGATATTTGATGCTGGTACAAGTGGAAAATCGAAGTCTTTAACCCATTCTATAGGTTGAATTGTACCCCTCCATACAACCAAAATGTCTCTTCTTCCAAGTGCGATTTTTCCTTCATCCGTGGCTACAGCAACATACCCAATCCAATTTGATTCCTCCAACCAAGCATCATGTGACATGGACTTCAATAAGAATGACTCCGGAACACCAATGCTAGAAGTTGCATAGATATACTTGACAGCTTCGTATTTGAATGGATTTCCGTTAACTAATCCTACCCTTGAGAAAAGATTCCTTCTCGAGTATCTGCTGCAACCTGTGTACTTTGAACTCTTCTCCATGTTGAAAGTGTCGTAAGTTGCTTGAGCCATAGCACCATAATGATTGATGTATTGCTTTAGATCATCGTCGAGGGGGCTCAGGAGGTTTTGCCAGTTATTCTCCCCACTGAGCAGCCTCCATCTTTGTGGTATCATTTTGTCCTCGATTAATGAAATCAAAGCATATATAACTGATTGAAAGAGTTTAGAAGTTAGAATGGTTCTTCACCTTATAGACCTTAAGGATTTTAACATTTCTATTTTCTAGCAGCAAATCATGTAATTTTTGTGATTCAGCTATTAACTGTGAGAAGAAAGAAAGAGAGGATGAACCTTTGAGTTTGTTATCCCACACTAAGTGCATGACTTTGTCTGTTGGTATTCTTGTTTTCTTCTTTTCTTTGTACGTACGACGTACCTCATCTTGGCATGTATATATCCCTTGCATGTGGCCGGGCTGCAACTGGCTAGCTAGCTTCAAATGGACAAGCAAATTAATATCATTCATTTGACTATATATAATACAATATGAGAAATTAGATTTAGATCACCTGGCCTTTTGCTCTTGAGAGAAGCTAGAGACGTACGTGTTTGATCTCTAGCTGTTAAACAACGTCATCATTTCATTCCCACCAACCATTATCAAGACAACTCATGCACCAGCTGCGAGCGTGTTACAATCAAGAACTAAAGACATTAATGGAAAACATCCTCCTCCCCCATCATATAGAGATATATAGTTTGCCATCTAACAGCTGATAAACTGTGGTTTGAGGAAAATGATTGGGTTACGTTGCTGATATGGAAGTATATAAGCTTGAGACTGATTCGGGCCTCCGGAAACTGGGGGCGGCCCGTCATTCCATAAAATAAAATGCGCCAGAGAGCGTTTCGTCGGATCATCATTATCGCCCAAGGTGAGGAAAATTTGTTGTGTCTAATGAATGACATTGTGTTCTAAAAAAAATGAATGCATGGTGCAAAACATCAATATAAAATATACTCCCTAGTACATATTTCCTAAATTTAACAAGTCATACTTTATATCAAATCTTCATCCTATTCACAACAAATGAATTACTTGTATTACTTTATATACAATTGTTGCATGATACAAACTCGATCTCAATATTAAGATCTAATAATATTTCTCGGTTACATTTCGGAAAAATATGTCCCACATTTAGAATTTAAATATTTATATAATCATTACTTATGGAAAGTGTGAAATTTCCCAAATAAGCCATTTGTTTTTGCAAACTTTTGATAGTGTTTGCAATTCCAAACGGAGAAGCTCTTACAAAAATACCCCCTAATAGGAAAATCTTACAACCTTGTAAGTTTACAGCTTATCTTTATTTACACAACAAATTGTCGGTGAGAACGTAACTTACTTGCAAAAGTTGAGGTCCTAAAATTAAGAGGTCAAATGTACAAGTGTCACTAGTATGGATATTTATCTTGTTTAATATTAGTATTAATAGTTAATTATATTTATACTTCAATAATAATTATTCTGACACAATATTAAATGTACACTTCAAAAAAATTAGTGTCCTTCAACCCCTAATATGGCACTTGTTTTCTTCAAATTCATTTTAGTAATAAATTAAATTATTTTTCAATTCAAACCCTTAAAACCTTACATACATTTCTCAATGATTCAACTGCTAGCCTACTAGTATTATATTCTAATCACATTTCTAAAATTTAATTGAAAATTGCTCAAACAGGCCTTATAAAATCCAAAATTCCATTTCAGCCCTTCTCCCCTTACCTGTGACCTGTCACCCAGGCACCCGATTTACTTAGTTTGTGCAAAAACATTTGCTCTGATAAAATCTTGGACCAGAAGAGTCAAGTGTGAAGAAATGCGAAAAAGCCCAATACTTTAACTTTAGCTTCCAATTCACATAAAACCCTCATCGGATTGCTTCAATTCGCAACATATATCTATCCAATGGCTGATAAGTCAAAAGAAGATATTCTACAGTTGATCAAGCGTGTCGGAACTTTTCTCACCCTCAAGATTTCCAATCTCTCCCGCCACCTGGTTTCTTTCAGTTCTTTCTATTTTTATCTTCTTTTTTGTTATCTGGCTATTGTTCTTGCATTTACTCCATTTGGTGAGGTTTTCTTGTTTCTAGTTTGATTCTAGGATACGAATTGTTTGTGTTTGGATGAAAATTTTGACGACCCTATGTTTTCATGCTTTAAAGGTAGCTAGGTAACTTTATTGTTGAAAACGAGTTTTATGTTGAATGTGATCATTAATAGAAAATGGTGTATTAGTATTTGAGTAGTATACTCCTCTTTCAACTTATCTTTCTTGCTCACTGAAATAATTATCACAAATAAATCAAACTGTAGGGTGTTGTACTTTTGTGTGATGAATTACAAGTTTTGAACTTTCGCGCATGTTAAATAACTAACGGTTACCCTTGGAGCAAATGAAATGCTTAATGATGTCGATTAGCTAACTATAAAATATGAGATATTGCTGGAGTTAATGATTAGTGATTAAAGACTTGTGCTTTTTTGGTATCTGAGAAATATAAGCTTGTTAAAGAGTAAGGCACCGTAGAATGAGTCTTTATTTCGGCAGCAGTCAGAAGAACATATTAACCGGAGTCTATTTAAGGCTGCGGATTATGCCACGTTGCTTAATGTGGTTTGTATGGAGTTTAAGAAACTCTAGAGCTTTGGGAAGTGGAGCTGCCTATTGATTAGATTGCAGAGTTCATCCCTAAAATAGTTCTGTGTTCTATTGCTCAGGTGAATATCACCTATGTTATTAACAAAAGACTGGATTTTGGACTGGCCTTATGCTGACAAATGCATTCTTGACTTTTATTTGTAAATTAGAAAGCTCGGCTTCAGTAACTAACTAAATAAATGTAGGTTCCTAGGAAATATTTGATTCCTCTTCAGATGAACTTTGTTTGTGGTTTGCCCTGCTTTAAGGTCAAGAATCCTTATGGACTAGTATATTAATTATGGCTTTTATATTTAGGAACCATATCTGGATCTTTCCATTGTGAAGTTAGATGATAGAAACTTTGTTGGTTGGATGGATGTAAATGTAACAATATCTCTTAACAACTTCGCCCACCCTACTATTGATGAACAAGTGAAGACTTATCCATAATATCAACGAGTTCTCTTTCATGTCTAATTTGGCAATTCTCTAGAACCCAAACTACACCTGAATCATGTCTATGTTGGACTACCATAAATTAGTCTCAAGCCTGAAGTTCTGTGCCATGGTGTTCTTACCAAATAAATATTTGTTTTACAAATTTTGGATGATTTCTTTTTTTACTAGTGATTCGAGCCATCTTTTTGTTACCATTTTTAGTGGTATGAAAATCAAAGAGTTTCCAAATTAGAATTTGTAATCCAGCTAGATTATGGAGTCCATGGAGTCTATTGAATTTGATGCTCATTTCATCTATCTTCTCTTTGTTCTGTCTTATCTTGTGTCTCCTTTTGCTAATATGAGTAATTATTTTTTTCCTGCAATTTCAGAATCTAATTCTTCTTCTGATCATGAACTTAATAGTAAGTTATAGATCCCACATGTACACAACAACATAAGCAGCCAAAGTAGTCTGGTTTCTTAGAAACCAAAGTCCTCAGGTTACATTAGAATATCATCCTGCATTCCTCTCATTATTCCATTATCGAATTCCACCCTTTTTGGCCCCACCAAAAATATAATTTTCTATTTCCCATATCAAAACTCCAAGTTATAAAGAGTAATCAGCAAATAAAACTTAAATACGAGGTTCAGAACCTGGCTTTTAGGCCTGTATTTCCCACACTTCTTGAAGCATGTGCCTATTTATTCTTGTTCAGTGATTTGTTATTTGGCAGTTATGTTTCACAATAGAAAAGATGAAAATATAATAGTTAAAACAAATGATGTTTATTTACTTTATTTGATGGACTGCAGGATTCACGATCTGTCGTGGCCATTGCGGGGCTAGCATTTACAATTGTTTTCAGCTGGAGACTATTGAGAACACCTAGTGGACCTCAAAGAAGGCAACCAAAGAGGCAAACAACAACAGCTAGTACTTCTGGTGCTAGTGGTCATGCTAGCGCAAATGCTGCATCATCAGGGGATAACAATCCTTCAGAAGATTCCAGAACTCAGAATGTGATTGATGAGCTCTTTCAGCCTGTAAAGGTAAAAAAACTATTCGTCTTTTATTAATTATAATGTTTTAAGCAACTCAAATTTTGATTAAAAATCTTTTTATCCAACTGCAGCCAACTCTTGGCCAAATAGTTAGGCAAAGGCTGAGCGAAGGAAGGAAGGTAATATTTCATATATTAAAAAGATTCTTTGCTAGCCCTTTTTTGGTGTAATGTTGTTTGGGAATTTTATGCATTTTAGACTATGATAGAAACAATTAAATTTTTCTTCTACAATTAAAACTGGTGAAGGTAACATGTCGGTTGCTTGGTGTAATCTTGGAGGAAAGTAGCCCAGAGGAACTGCAGGTTGTTTCTTTATTTTCCAATCCTTTACATTTTGAATTATTTGTATGAAATTACTCATTATTGTGGATTGCTTGATTTTTGGCAGAAGCAAGCAACTGTCAAATCATCAGTTCTGGAGGTACTGCTTGAGATCACAAAGTATTGTGATATTTATCTCATGGAAAGGGTGCTTGATGATGAAAGCGAAGTAAAGCACCGACTGTCTCTTATCCTAGTTTGTTATATTTCCTTGATTTTTTTCCATGTTCTAATTGCCATGTTTTACTTTTATTTTACGAGGTCCAGAAAGAACTTTAGATATGTGCTAGCCGCAGCTATATTCTTTTTGTTTCACAAATGCACTTTCTCTGCACCCGTGTTGCCTTTTACAAAGTAAAATGAGTTGCAGTAAGGCAAACAAACTTCCAACTAAGGATCTAGATTTCATATCAAAAGACATATAATTACACTACATATTTAGTCAAATAGGTAGTACAACCCAATGCTTTAGATGTTCTTAGTTTAGTTAATGATGCATTCTTATGGGGAGGAGGGGTAAATTGTAAGAAAGAGTAGTTTCACTTTCAAAATTAAAAGAAGTTTATGTCTTCACTAATGTGCTGCAAGTCCTTTTCGTATGCTGTGCATATGCATAGTACCTCGAACCCAGATCTAGTAAAATTCTTGATCTTCTTAGTCACATAATTTTTATTATATTATATATTTTGGTGTCTAGGCTACACGAAATTGTAACCTATTGCCACTTTTTTTTAATGCAAATTAAGAATATCTAATTTTTCCCTGAAGAAATGGTTATAGTGACCCATGTTTTTTGTCCTTTATAAGGAGAGAAATAACAAACTTGTTGAGTAATGACATTTTAAATTACTGCAGAACATTATATTTCCTTCTTAAGCTTGAACTTTTTTGTCTATTATATGCAGCGCAAAAGATTACTTGTATTTTATTATCTGATTCCATAAGGCATCTATATAAGCAAATAGGAATATTGAAATAACAACATAATTGATGTTAATAGTTTTCTCGTGATCAAATATATTACTAGTAGCTGTCCTGTGCTTGTTGCAGTTAGTTCTCTTGAATGACAATACACATTTCTTGGCTTTTCTGGTTTAAAAGAAGTTTCCTTTCTGGGCATAGTTTGTTAACTTTCATGTAAAAGTATTATTGTAAGTGATTTCTGTTGGTATTTTGATAGATGTGTTATAATGCTATTATGTATGGATTTGACTTTGTTATGGCCATTTATGGGAAATTTCTTTAAGATCATTAATTGGCTGAAAAAAATTACGCAGAAGAGAGTCATTGTGGCTTTGGATGATGCTGGGGTATTTACTTCTGGTGGCTTAGTCAAAGATAAGGTAATGCCCAACTACGAGTGTCGAGTGCCGTATTTGTAAATTATTGCTCCTTTATAGACTATGTTTCGTTCTTGGGTTTTAGTGAGTAAAGCGCTAATGAGTATGTTTTTTTTTTCATCAATAGATATTTTGATAGAACATTGAGTTTCATTTTTTTGTTCGTTTTCATTTTTTCATTTCATTTTACTCACTGAAATCCAAAATCAAACATAGCCTTATATTTTGGATTTACCCGCAGGTTCTTTTCTGTAGCACAGAGAATGGGCCGATGGCATTTGTCAGACAACTGGAACCTGATTGGCATATTGACTCAAATCCTGAAATTATTACCCAATTAGCGGTACATACCCATTTTATTTATTTATTTAAAATCCTTATCTTATCCTGTTCGATTTTGAAAAAAAATTACTATTTGTTTTGCTTACTTGAGGAAACTTGAACGAGACAGTAATCTGAATCCTGTCTATTCTAGGATTTTTGTGACATATTTGTGTATAATTTTACAATTATATCAGCCAAACCTTTAAGTGCCTAATTACTGGACATTTTTAGACTCATAGCTACGAAGATTCTTAGAATTTTCTTTCATAATCATCTTGTTTCTTATTCAAACCACCCACTCAAACCTGCACATTTACTATATTCACTTACAAATTCATTTTGGTAATGACTTACTGTATAAAGACTCGCTTAAATGTTTTCTATTCTTGTATCTTTATTTTGTTATTTTGTCTCCATTTGAAAGCAGAGGAGCCAAAGATCAAGGTTCCATGAATGATAATTTTTTTCCTCTTTAGCTATTGTATTTTAGTTCCATCACTATGATGTGAATGTGATTCTTTGCACTTCAAGTTTCTCTAAACTTAAAAACTGCTTGTAAAAAATATCAGTTTTGCATTTTCTTTATGCTAATTTAATCTAATAACCTCAGTAAGTTTTCTATTGAGATGCGGGATCTTAGGGATATCATTCTAACTTAAAAGTCATTCTTCCATTGTTACTATAATATATCAATTACAAGCTTTGTTTTTATTAATTATATTCTTTACCATTTCCAGAGATTTATCAGGTATCAACTTTACATCTCGTCTGTCAAGCTTGAACAACATGCGTCCAATGTATCCACCGCCACATCCCTGGAACAATTCTTTGGAGGTGTATAATATGCAATATTAAGGTAACATAGCTTTTTTCGCTCATTCTGCTATTGGAGTATGTTTTTCTTCTCTGTTTGATTTTGTGGAGACTAATCTATGATTCCTTGATTCCATGCATTTGATTTTCAGATGAGTAACATTACTTCAGTCATGGAAGCAAACGAAGTTCTTCTGGTGCGAGTATAAACTTCAGCTAGACTCATTATTTTGGTCCTTTTGAAGCCATCAGATAGTTGATCATTGTACTTTTGAATGAAGTAGAAAGAAAATTTTTCTTAGCTCACAACTTTGTAATTGCGTTCCGAAGGCAGAAATGGCCGTATACATGTTCTGTTGTGTTCTAGAGGAAAGTTAGCATTCCTACCTTTCTGGCATTGCAAATTCTGAGCCTTCATACTATGTAGACTATTATAAATATGGTTGTGGGAACCTCTGATTATAGGTTCATGCAATTGAGTGTTTAGTCATCTTTTCAAATAATTATTGACCAAGCACAAAACAAATGTAAAGAGTCACTATCCTATTAGCATTATTCAATGAGCGAAAGACAAAAACACCCTCAATGCTTTGTCTAACTCCCAAAAACCCTCATGTGCTCTCAAATCAGCGGCAAATACACCCTCAGAAAGAGAGTGTGATTCAAATGCGAAAATCGCAAGTATTTGTTCACATTTTATTTTTTATATGACAATTTTACCCCTGATATGGAAAGACAAAAACATCCCTTATGCTTTGTCAAAAATCCTCCGTGTTATTTTAACTCCCAAAACTCCCCATTGTGTATGGTTTTAATTACCGCACTCGACCCAAGTAGTATATACTTGGATTTTCAAAAGAAATAAATTAAAAAAAAACTAATACATAGGGGTAATCTTGTCATTCCCCAAAAATCAAAAGTCAAATTTTACTTGGGTCGAGTGTGGTAATTAAAATCAACACATAGGGGGTTTTGAGAGTTAAAATAACACAAGGGTTTTTTTGGGAGTTAGACAAAGCATAAGGGATGTTTTTGTCTTTCGCTCTTATTCAATATTAAAGTAAGTGTTTTGCAAATGTTTTAAGTTTGGCCAAATCGAGTTTGGGCAAGAATATACCATCTTTCCTCTTTATGCTCTCAATATCTCTTCCATTGTTTTCTAGGCCGCAAACTCAACTTGATCTTTTTTTTTTCGTATATAGTTTATAAAAAAAAAAAGGGATAATTACATGGACCTCCCCTGAAGTTAAGTGTAATTACCACACAATCCCCTCCGACTATCATAATTACAGGGATCTCCACTGACATTTCAAAAGGATTATAAAACCATCATGGGGACTAACGGACTTGGATGAAATTCGTGAATTGACCGTTATGCCCTCGAATTTTTTAATTAAAAAAAGAAAAAAAAAACAGCCCTAACCCCCACCCCACCTCACCCAACTTGTCCCTCTCTCCCTCTCTATCTGAATCTCTCCTCCAGGTCGTGCTGCCAACCTGGGATCTAAGATTCCAAGCCGGTGACACCGTGGAAGGAGTCAGGCCGTCGCCGGCCTGGGTTGAAGAACCCAGGACGACACGGCCTGGAGGAGTGGGGTGGGGACGGGGTTGTGGTGGGGTGGGGTGGTTTTTTTTTTTTTTAAATATATATTAAAATTATTTATTTATTTGTAATAATTATTTTCAATATTTATAAATTTATAATAATTGGTTTATTAAATCGTGTATTTGAATGAGTATTCCTACTTTCTGTAAAAAATTACGAAATTTTTTAGTACGAGTTAATTATGAGTATTTTTATAATGTCTAATAATTTATGTTCAAGTTTTTAGTTAAAAATTTAGAACGGTTAATTACGAACAGTATGAGCATTTTATAATGTCTAACAATTTATTTTCATTTATCCTTGTACTTTAAGTATGATTTTTTTTTGAAATTATTAAATTTATGGGTTAAATATTTACATTTGTATTTATGTTCTACAATATTTTTCTCATGATTAAAGTTGAATGTATTTACATTTGTATTCATTTATCTTTGTACTTGGATTTTATTTAAAAAAAATTGGAAAAACAAATAATTTTGTTTTTAAACTATTTTCCTGAATTTATACACAATAAAAGTTAATTATAAAGACAAAGTTAAAATATAACATTAACACCCTTTCATAATTCTAAACATTACAATAAATCATCTTCCCATACAAACAATTGAAAAGGGTAAAATGGAAAATTCAAAAAAATTAGATGATGACGTCAACAAAAACAGATGAAAACCTAACGGATGTAATCCTTTTGAAACGTTGGGGGAGGTCCCTGTAATTATGATAGTTGGAGGGAATTGAACGATAATTACACCTAACATCATGGGAGGTCACTGTAATTATCCCTAAAAAAAAGGATGAGAATAATTAATAGGTAGATGTCATGTCATGTCTTTTCAAATTGAAATAATTAATATTATATTATGTATTAATTAAAGTAATTATTTAAAATATAATATTTTATTGTAAAATGATTAGAAGATAATTGAATATATATAAAATAATAATTGTGTAGTAAATATATAGGGTATATTCTAGAGAATTGGGCCGAAAATTGAAAAGATAAGTTGTGTTTCATATTTTCAGATTTTGGGTTGCTGAAAACTACATCCATACAAGATTTGGCCAAATAAAAAATTGAAAGCCATGGGCCAAAAATGATCCAAACAGGGCCTTTGTTGTTCAGGATACACAATAATCATTTTAACAATACTATTTACCAAAATATTTATTTTTCAACACACGTCCATATTTATTTTGCCAAGTCATTTTTAGAATTTAGAAAATGAATATATTTTGAGAAAACGGTCCATCCAAACCCGGATACTCCCCAGTACCGAATGCACCGATTAACTCCCGGACTCATTACGTCGTACTTGCACTCCCGCCGCCTCTTCACCACCACCAGCACCACCACCAGAACGACACCGTTTCTCCACCTAATTTTACCACTCAGATCTCTTGCCTTCGTCCACACATCTCGTCGCCGCGACGAGATGGACCCTCCGTCTCCCACGGCCATCGCCGGCGTCGACGATTTTGTTCACGTAGAACAAGGGGACCATCCACATACCGAAAAAGACGACGCTTTGCCCATTGATAACAGTAATTATATTAGTGAAGGTTTGGGTGAGGCTAATAATACTGATCATACTTATTATGAGAGGAAAGTTCTGCCAACGGAGCTTTCGCGGAGTGCGGTGACGATCACTTGCGATTCGGCGGCGGACGGTGGCGTTTGCGATGTCTATTTGGTCGGTACCGCACATGTATCAAAGGTAATTTAATTTTGATTATTTTGTCTATTTCTCGATTTCAATTGTCTACTTTCTGTTGATTTTATTCAATTGCTGAGGGTGATCGAAAGTTTGATTGTTGAAATTTTTGGTTTAGTGGGAGATTCATGAAGGTACATTCGAAAAATCATATGGATTGTTTTTTCCCTTCTGCTGTATGAATTGAAATTTTACCTTTGGTGTTGTATGGCATGAAGGGGCGAGTCAAATCGGTTGAAATTGGTGGCCTTATGTTTTAGATCAAATTATCATAATTGTGTACTTTCTGTTGATTTTATTCAATTGCTGAGGGTGATCGAAAGTTTGATTGTTGAAATTTTTGGTTTAGTGGGAGATTCATGAAGGTACATTTGACAAATCATATGGATTGTTTTTTCCCTTCTGCTGTATGAATTGAAATTTTACCTTTGGTGTTGTATGGCATGAAGGGGCGAGTCAAATCGGTTGAAATTGGTGGCCTTATGTTTTAAATCAAATTATCATGTAAATTATTTTGGCTAAGGTGACATGGGTCAGTTACTCATCAACATGTGACTTCTTAACGTCTCTCTCCGTTTTTCCTCTCACAACATGTGACTTCTTAAAAGTTATATTCTTTTGTTTGTTAGAAATATATTGGTGATTGTTCCATTCTTGCAAATAATCTGAGCTAAGCATACTGGTGATTGTTCTTTTGGTTTATCTTTTGCACTTTCTATAATATCCAAGTGACTACTTGTAGGCATCTCTTTTGCACTTTCTGTTATAATTGAAACTAACCGAATTCTTATTACGAGATTTTAGTCCTCAAATATATCGTTCTGTATATATTTTATTTTACATGGTCATGCACAGGTTTATTAAATCTCTGATAATGACAATTTAGGTGTCACTGAAAGATTGTGTTAAATGTATCTTGAACAAAGTGGACATATGGTATTAGTAGAATTTAAATCTGTAATAAAAATTGGAGAAACTAGTATCTGATATCACATACTAAAATATTGTATTGTCAGTTTGCAGAAGTTTTGTTACACTTAAAACTTTAGATTTCTAAGCTGCAATTAGTTATTGGGGAGTTACTATAAAGAAGTTTAATGTTATAGGTCAGGACTCAGGACTCTAATATTTTGTTTCCTAACTTCCTTGTACACAGGAAGGCTAAAGCTTTCCACTAACTGTTCTGCCCTTTTCTGTTCAAACACAACTTTCTTTTCTTTGTAAATGTATATTGTTAAGCCATGTTGTTGTTGTTGGTTTTCTTTTTCTTATTTAGCTATTTCCTTTTACAACTTTTGCTATTGCTCTTTGATGCTGGAGTTGTCTCTTTTTTTTCTTCTTTAAATGACACAAAAATGGAATCAAAAGGATCCAATATTATCACATAAACTTTTTAAAAATCATTGCATTTGCAGGAGTCTTGCCAAGAAGTCCAAGCTGTGATCGATTACTTGAAACCTCAGGTGCTTCTCTTTTAAATCGGAATCCTTGCGTGATTGGTCAAAGTATAATATGCTACTGCACTTTCCATTCTGTTTAGGTGATTATAGGTAAATTTTCTGTTTATTATCACATATATAGAAAATTCACGTACATCTGTTTTCTTGTAGGTTGTTTTCTTGGAGTTATGCTCTAGTCGCATTCCTGTTCTTACGCCTCATAATTTGAAGGTGTGCTTTGTATCTTCTTTATACATGCTTCTTTCTTTAGGTTTTTATATTAAGGGAATGTTTGCAATTAGTGGATGTACTCTCAAATTTAAGCGTCCGTTCTCGTTGTCAGATATAAAACCACAAAGTCCCTCATTTTCTTGGTGGCTCTCAGACTTGCGTGTAAATTTAGTTTCGAAACAAGTTGCCTAGTGAACTGATTGAACTTTTTGGCATGATCCATGCTACTTGTGGCAATTTTGGTTGTTTTAAAATTGGCTGGCCACATACCATATATAAATGCTAACTTTAGCATTTCCTTGTCCTGCAAATATTTTAAACTTGACTGCAAGCCGTGGAGAAAAGAACTGAAGCTGTGAAGGTAGTATTCCATTAACTATTATGTGAGGAATACTTAAGTCTCACACACGTTGAGATGTTGAGAGAATTAAAGTGTTTGGTTTTGTGAGATACCAGTTACGAGATGGAGAGGATGTATAAAACCACTTACCACTCCCCTCATTAGGAAGCAAATATCATGTGGTCTGAAACTTCAAAATCTCGATTTTAAGCAACCATTTATATAATTTAGTCAGTATTCCAATAATACAATACACCTGGACCATTGTTTCCCTTCATTCCCCTGTATGACATAATAGTGCAGTTCCTTAAGTGAAGGTTCTAGCTTCTAGGCATCCGTATTCTTTGCATGAAACTTTTAAATCTCAAATTCACTCGGCCATTCTTTCGAAAAAATGTTCAGCATAATAAAGTGGTAAAGCTAGAGCATTGTTTCCTCAATGCATTCAACTCAGACCTGTATGACGTTATGGGTCTAATTCCCTATCTACTACCCCATAGTGCAAGGTCCTAACTTCTATGTACCCTGGTTCTTCAGTTTCTCTCATTACTCCTCACTTGATTCAAAGTCTATGGGGGAGAAATTGAATAAGCTAGTCATAATGAGTAGGTATTTAAAAGATATTCATGGTTTGGATCATGTAGGCATGAAATTACAATATACTATCAGTTAATATCGACTAACCTATTGTGATCGATAGAACACTTACATAAGTGATTCATAAAAATGGCTTTTTTCTTACTCCCTGTTAGGCTGTGTTGTTTCGTTGGCGATGTCCTGATTTTTTCTAATTGCGAACCAATTCAATCTTGGAAAATTATGTTTGTGACCTGTTAAGGAGTCCAATCTGATAATGATTCTGGATGTTTTACCATCTCTCGAGTTGAAACTTGGACACTGAACTAACAAGTATGCTTAATGCACCAGGTGCCAACAATGGGAGAAATGTTGGAGATGTGGAAGAAAAATCAGAACCTTTTTGGGATACTTTACAGCTGGTTTCTTGCTAAGGTAAGGTTACATCCAACACTTATTTATATTTCTCACAAAGGAAGCATATTTGGCTTCTTGGAAAAAAAAACTATTCATATATGTTTCACAGCTGGTTTATCTCATTTACTCTTGTGTTTTTTAGGTAGCTAGTAAGCTTGAAGTTTTGCCTGGAGCAGAGTTTCGTGTGGCATATGAGGAAGCAATGAAATACGGGGGGAAAGTTATACTTGGCGATCGACCTGTTGAAGTAAGCTCTTAGTGTTTGTACCTCTGTCTAAGTAAATTATACTTGTGAAGTAGGGGGAAATGGTTTTATTGCAATCTGAGCACCTCCATGTTTGAAAGGTTAGTGAACTAGGTCTATTCTGTTAACTTAGCATGATGACAACATCAAGCTTATCATGCTTTTTCTCTTTGTAATCACAGATTAGCTTTCCCATGTGCCCCTGTGCTATGTTTAGTTTCACTTTGGCATACTGAAATCAACTCATCATCATTATTCTGAGGTTTTTCAAACAGTTCAAATTTTGAAGCTTTTTTCCTCAGCAGATTTTACTTTTTAGATCTATCCTACCCCCATTCTCCCCATATTTCTTTAGGCCATCTCCAACCGAGAAGGCAACCGGGCATGAGGGGGGCTTGCCGGCTGCCTTCGGTTGGAGATGGCAAAAGACGGAGAGGGGGACTGGGCGGGCAGGGGGGGTTAGGGCAGGGAATTGGGCAATTGGGCGGTGGATCAATTGCCTCCAGGAGCGTATGCCAGCCACCCATTGCTCTATTTTTTTTTTTTTTTTTTTTGTAAATTAGTTTTATATATAATAATTAGTTGTATTTATTTTTAATATGTGAATTGTAATTAGTTTTATGTATTTTTAATAAAACTGTATTTTTTTGTGTTGGATTTAATAAAGTGATTAGTTTAAATTGTGAAATTTAATATTTCTAGATTCATAAAATTCATACAAATAAAATAATTAAATAAACTAGAACAATTTTTGGTTAGTTTTTATTTTTATATCTTTAATTTTGAAAATACGAAATATTAGATTATGATAACGAAAATTACGACTTAAATTATTTTGATTTTAATTAATTTTTTTTTATTATTATTAATATAATAATAATAATAATTATTATTATTAGAATAAGTAAAAGTGAGGAGAGTGTGGAAAGTGAGAGTGGGGAAAGTTGTGAAATTGAATTAAATGGAGGGTGATTGTCCTTCGGTTGGAGATGAGTTTTTAATTGGGCAAAAGGGCAATTGGGCAAAAAGGGGGTCAAAGAGGCAATTGGGCATTGGGTTCGGTTGGAGATGGCCTTATGTCAGTTTTAGTATTGAATTAATTGTTGCACGTTGCATTTACTGTGACTTTCTCTCTAATGTCATTATATTTTCCTTGGTAGATTACATTGCGGAGAACATGGGCGAAAATGCCGCTTTGGCACAAGACGAAGTTATTATACTCCTTATTTTTCCAAGCATTTTTCTTGCCAAGTCCTGAAGATCTCAACAAAATGGTAGACTTTCTTGCATTCTCAAATAGATGACTCTTATCTGCAGTATATTTGGATATAGGAATTGATGATGTTACTGGGTTTAAGTCTTTTGAGCTTGATTGCAGCTGAAGGATATGGATGATGTTGACATGTTGACTCTTGTAATACAAGAGATGAGCAAGCAGTTTCCCACTCTAATGGAAACCCTTGTGCATGAGCGCGACCAGTTAGTGTTCTTATCTTCTAATTTTTATATAAGAACCATATCCATGAGTTATTCAATATTCAAAATTGTTCACTAGTTTGGTATTAATAGAAAAGTTACTAAGAAATTTCGGAAGAAGTGTCATATACTGTAAAAAAAAAAAAATTAGCAAATTCTTTTGTCATTTGTTTGCTCATTATTTCATCAAAACATTGATCTTTCTTCTTTAATTGATTTTGTTTTTGCTTTATGGCTACTTTGATGTAATGTTTCAATATGTTTAACATATAATAGAATAATACTGGAATTCAAGTGTAATACTTAATAGAATACACAGCAGCAAATAATAACTTTCTGAGTTATGTATTAATATGTTGTCTTGGATCTATTCAGAAGAATCTGTCTCTGACACTTCATCTGCATAAAGAAGCCCTCTCTATGATATAAAAATAGAAACATATGTTGAGTACAAAACTCCTCTGCACATAAGAAGAGATAACGACTAGCAGATAATTAATTTATTGAGCTTATATGTGGAAACTGGGGAAAGTACTCAAAGTTTGTCTAGTAGCTTTAGTCAGAAAGTTAATAAAGTCAGATTCTTATTTCTCAATAGCAGTTTTCCCCTTCAAATGAAAGTGGGGGATAGCCAAAAGGGGAGTAACCTGGATACATCTAAAGGCGGCAGCCTGAATGTATCTGACGGTACTGATATTGATGAATGTGGCTAAGTTTCTATTTATTCATTCCGTTTATACCAATCAGAATCAATTTATATTGATTGAACCATAATCCTTCTGATTCTATAAGCTTAAGGTGAACACATTTTTTCTCATTCCCGTCTGGAGGAATGCATCTCAGATACAAAAAAAAAATTACAATAATGTGATATACAAAAGAAAATGACAATGATGTGATATTCAAGTTTTGATCATAAGAAAACTAGTATTACTTGTTTCAAAACGTGTTTGGCTAAGCTTGTTTTAAACATCTTCTAAGCTCCTACATTAAGATGTTATCGTATAATATGTTAAAGATAAGGTTGGGGGAGGTTCCTTTCTTAAGAGATTATACGCGCCCTTATTTCTTGAGCTTATAAGCTCCTTTTTTCATTTTTTACCTCATACAAGAAGGCTGTAAGTATGAATTATATTATAAGATGTGTTAAGGAGTTTTAAGCTGGCCAAACACTTCTTAGTTACATTAAGATTTTTTCTTTTCTGAACTTTTCTTAGTCACATTAAGATCTCCATTTTACTTTAAATATGAAAAAACCTCTCCTCTCTTTCGCATCTTTTAATCTGCCTCAAAGATTTTTTTCTTTTCTAGACTTGTCCTGTTAATGTTATTTATTGTTCTATATTCAGATACATGTCAGCCACTTTATTGAAAATTGCCAGTGAGCATAATTCAGTGGTAGCAGTTGTTGGAAAGGGGCACCTTCAAGGAATCCAGAAGAACTGGAAGCAGCCAGTCGATGTAAGTAACAATCTCTTAATCCTAGTTCTCTAACTGTGTTTGGATATTCTAGTGTTGATGCAGTCACACTTTACATAGAGCAAAGAGCACCTCACCTACTAGAGTTTTTCTAATTTTTTAAATAACCCAGAATGAATCTCGTGAAATTGCTCTCCTTGTAGTTTATCGCAATAAATTTGCTTAATTGCTTTGCACCTCACTCCCTGAATTAGGTATTTTTGGAAACTATTTCATATAAATCACGAAACATAGTCGTGGTTAATGGCTAAAGCAATTTCAATAGGTGGGGATCTCGCGTTTTTAGATATTTTGGTTTTGAATTTCAAATCCTAAGTAATCATTTTGTTCTTTTGCTAATCAAAATATGATTAATTTGAAATTGACTCAGTATTGAAATCATTTGAAATCCTATATCTAAACGCCATCAAGTCTGTCTTTCTCGAATGTAATGGTTGTTATATATCCACCTCTTTTCAGGTGAAGCAACTTCTGAGAATGCCGCCATCTGGAAAAACTATTCCAGTGGGCAAGATTATCACCACTTTCGGGGTTGCAGTTGCAGGGATTGCTATCATATCTGGCCTTTATCTCTCAAGCAAGAAATAGTATCAGGAGTCTATTATAGAGCATGATTACGTACATTTGGAAAGTAGTATTCAAGCTCAAAGATATTTATTTATTCTTTTAATCCTCAAGATAAAGGGTGTGTCTTTTTCTGTTGTTACATATTCTTCCTTTAAAGGTAAATTGGCTGTAGATTAAGTCCATCCATGAACTAGCTAGATGTTTGGCTTAATGTTAATAGGGAATAATAATATATATAACTATATAGTATAGGAAAGGTGGATAGGATGTTTGGAGAGTTTGTCTGGATCTATTGGTTTTATGCTTCATAGATGTTATTGCTTTCTACTATATTGAAATCTTCTTGGATTTTTTTGAAGTATATGTAGTGCGGTACTAAATAAATTTCCTTGTACAGATTGCAGTCTTTTTTTTTTTATATATATATATATTTTTTAATTTGTTTAGTTTTTTTAATTTTTTGGTGGTCTAGGCACCAAACTTTCTGATTGGAAATTTTCAGCGATATGAAAAGCAGTAAATATCAACTCCAAGGCAATGCTTTTATATGCACAATTTATATGTTCGAAACAAGAAAAACAGTTACATTTATAATTAATGATGGATGATGATTAGTAGCTTCTGTCCCGAAACTGTATAAAGCACTTCACTTGAAAAGTCTGCAATATGTTCATCTTAAATTTCAAGAAAATAAATATGCAACAAAGTTCATGAATATTCATGACAAATTTTCAAAGTGAAAAAAATATAAAAATTGAAAGTGCGCATTTCTTTTCCCAACTATTGGATAAATATGTTTGGATTTAATTTTTTCCTAAAGTTTTATTAATATGTGTGGAAATTGTATTGTTATATGAAACTATGCAAGTAATACTTGACTGATGTTTTTACAATGCATTTCACTCCGAAGACCAATTGCATTTCACAAATAACATCAACTGAGAATACTTGCACTCCGGCCCCATTTATTATGATGTTTGTCCGATTTGAGGCCCAATGGAGCTGATCTAATTATGAAGATGGATAACTACAAATATGTAAAGCGAATATGAATCTAGATTAATTTGCTCGACAATAAATGAAAATTGTATATCCATATGCATAATGTAATAATAAGATAGTATATACTACATAACATGCTACTTGGTTCAATTATCTAAAATAAGTGGAAACTACCGGTATTTAGAATTAATACAAAGATTCCAAACAACATAATATTTACATCAGCTTAATGCCATAAATCCATCAACTCTTTATTTGCTAAAAGAGATAGGAAAAGGGAAAAGAACATGACCAACAATTCATTAGGTAAATGTCTAAGATGCTTTCTTTGATTTGTATATTTTGGCACAGTAAATATAAATCACCATGTTGAGGAAACTAAGTCCAGCAAGGAGCCAGAAGAAATAATCAAGATGACCCTTGTTCAAGTTATCAGGAATCCACCCATCCTTTCCTCCTCTGGTCGTTAAAGAAGTTACGACTGTCAGAATAAACGAGCTCAGATAATTACCCAACGAAGTAGTGAGAAGCGACAATGCACTACACAAACTTCGCATAGCGTCTGGAGATTGGTCGTAAAAGAACTCAAGTTGTCCAATAAACGTAAATATTTCAGCAGCACCCAATAAGAAATACTGAGGTACTTGCCAAAATATACTTATCGGTACTGGAACTGCTTCATCAACCAGACCAAGCTCGTTTGCAAGGTTGAGTCGCCAGATCTCGATAACAGCAGCAGCTGACATGCACAGAACCGAGATAAAAAGGCCAATTCCCATTCTTTGCAACTCCGAGAATCCTCTTTCTTTGCCTGTAAGCTTTCTAGCAATTGGGACAAGGAATTTGTCGTAGACTGGGACCCAGAAAATAACACTAATGACATCAAATGTGGATAAAGAGGCAGCCGGAATCGTGAAGGAACCAACGGAAGTATCCATCATCATGCCTTGTTCCACAAACATTGTCGACATTTGAGCATAGACGGCAGAGAAGACTATTCCGGTAGCCCAAATGGGGAACATGCGTACAAGGATCTTTAATTCTTCGACTTGTGTTACAGTACAAAGCCTCCATGGGTTTGAGTAATTTCCGGTTTTGCTTTCCTCTTCAACAATTACAGCCGCTTTATCAAGGCACCTACAAACGAAGACATCCATCACAAAGGAGACTTAGAACTTATAGTGGGAAATTCAATATTAAGAGCAATTGGCACTTTGCACCCTGAAATTGAAAGTTTGGCACTTTGCACCCTCGAGTTGCATATTATTGGCAAAACAATGGGCAGCCAAAGTGATGTTTTTTGGGGTGCAAAGTAACAACTACTCAAGAACAAATCATAGTTCAATCTAAGAAGGCAAAACAATTTTTTACTTCAATTCATCGGTGTGCAGCAATTTTCGACTTCCTTCAATTGCAGAGCTTTTATCCGGTGTTTCGTATAAAAGGCTACTATCGGTAGGTAAAGGCGAATTCCACTTGTGGCAAGTTGCAACCAGGACCTGACACATTCTGGTAAGAGGGCTTCCTCCAGGCTTCTGAAACCTATAGAGAGGAGTGCCTGAAAAAAAACTTGCTATAGCAATGCCCATAAACAACGCAGGGATGCCGAAACCGAGGCCCCATCCTGCATTATCTTGAATCCACACGATTAAACTACTTGATACAAGAGCACCAATATTGATGGAAAAATAAAACCAATTGAAAAAGGAACCCTTTTTTACTCTCTCACGAGGATCGGTATCATCAAACTGATCAGCCCCAAAAGATGAAACACATGGTTTGATCCCTCCAGTTCCAAGTGCTATAAGATAGAGCCCAAAGAAAAATATTGCATATTGAGCAGGTGTAGCAGAAGGGCACACGGAGTCAATGCATTCAGGAGGCTTGAAAGAAGGTACAGTTGCAGACAATGTCAATGTGCACATCCCCTTCATAAATTTAGAGAACACAGTTAGAGAAGGATATGTATATATAGGAGACAAAGGACAAAAAAAAAATTAAATAACTAGCCATAAGCTAAGTTCAAGGAACCACTATGTCTAGCTAACATAAAAGGTCACTTACACTGGTTCTAATCACCCAAAAGGATCCTTGGTTGATGCAAGTTCCTTTGAATTTTTTCGACTTATCTAAATCGATTGTTAATTTTTAAGTGTTATCTTTACTGAAAAATAACTTTATTTTTGAACTTCTACAAGCATTTGGGTTATGAACCTGGAACACTACTAGTAATGGAGTCTGTATGAAGCATTTTATTGCCAGACTGACTAGAGAATTTATCATCACAAATATTTGCAAATATGCTTAAATTTACAAGGGACGAGCTTCTCTTTTATCTTATCTTTTCTTAGTTTTTTTCTCTCTTTTCCTACTACTACAGTTTTTTCTATCCCTAGCAATTCAACACTTTGTTCTCTACTAAAGTCCATACATGCCTACTACACAGGCAACCAAAAACTCACACCCATAACATATTTAAATTTACCCAAAATCCTCTTTGTTAATATCAAATCTAACAATACATACTTTGGCCCTAATCTAGCTAACCCACCAAAAAATCCACTTTAACAGATTCATCTGTGACATGGCTCTAGTGCTTCAAACCCTACAGGCCACAGGAACAAACATTTACAAGTTGATCTTTCAAAAGTTCACAAATTTAACCTTGCATAAAAAATAATAATCTAAATTAAAATTGCATGTGTTAAGTGAGAGTAAAAGGTGCATGTAAGTAAAGAATAAAGTTTCAAAGAGCAGTAACAGTTTCCCTTTTCGCATTTTATTGAAATGAAGGGTGCACAAACAAATTAAGTGGAATTATGCATAATCATGTACATGTATCAAAGTCTTTTTCAGGATATAGTTCAAACTTGGATAAGGTAACGGAAAATAAAAAGATGAGCACATGGGTGCAAGATGAGAAACCATGATAGCAAACAAAATAAGAGAGACAGAAGCATCTGACATATTGAAGAATATAGAAAGGTAATGAGGAGTTTGGAGGTTACAATGAAGTAAATAGTCGAGAAGGCAGCAATCGTCCAATATCTTCCCCAGCATGCATCAGCCAAAACTGCCCCAATAAGAGGAGTCAGGTAGCAAGTTCCTTGCCAAGTGGTCACATTTCTAGCAGCTGACACATTCCCTTGATTTAACTTTCTAGTTAGATAGCTCACAAGGTTCGTAGAAATGCCATAGTAAGCTAGACGCTCACAACATTCGGTCCCTGTCACCAATGTAAGATATTAGAAAAACGAGTTAATAATCAACACACATTAAGGATAAGGGCTGTATTACTTAAAAATACCTAGAATGAAAGGACATGCCCTCCAATTTCCAGTGTTACTCTTCAAAACAGGGTTCCCCTTTACATCAACAGAACCATCACCAGTATATAGTCCACTGCTTTCACTCTAAGAAGATCATCATGAAAGCACAATTTACAAAAAGTTAATCCAAAATCATTCCAACTGTAGCTTATTAAGAATAAAAGATGAGGCAATACTAAAGAACCTGTTGTTTATGTTTTTTTCAACTTTGAACAAAGAATGTATCACTGTGGAGAATCATGAGACATGAACTCATTTATACTTGGTCGATCAAAAAAGTTAAGTTTTAGGGTAGAACAAAGCCATAGAACTCATCAAAAGGTGAGCAGGTTCATTCTCTACGAGTTTCAAATCTTAGTGTTTTCTCCAAGCAAAGAACTTTAAGAATATATCTAAGAAGTTTAGGCTAATTTATAAAGCCCAAATTCTTGATCTTACAATTAGTTTTTATTCGTGGGCGAAGGTCTTTGTGTTGGTTGACAATGAACACAACACTGGAAAGTTAACTCCATCTACATTATTGTTGACTATCATGGTTTCTTCCTCTCCACCATATACAATTAAAAAAATTATCTCAAAACGACAAGTAATGATTTCTTAAAGAAAAATCCTAGAAGCTGAGTCTATATTATAGTAGATGTTAAGGTCATAGCATGATCATTCTATCTGAAGTGTCTTTTTTAAATAATTGAAGTAAGTTTCAAACATTATTCATGTGTCTCTGAACACACATAAACCGTGTGCACTGTGCAGAATTTATGATAATCTCTTCACAAACATTTCTCTATACATCTGACGTACACAATTAGATCCCTTTTCCCCATCTTATATTCAATGGCAAGTCAAATTAGATCAAAATCGGTAGCATTAAATATAATTTGAACCCAATTTAGTTTAATTCAATAAAAAAATAGTCTTTCTCTCCCTTGACAAGTTACCCAAAAGAGTCTAATTCTTAAATACAAAAAAATCATGGATATCACCTCTTTATTTAAAAAAATATATATACACATATATTTACTATAGAAATTTCTGTTGTATTTCCTTCTTTCTCTTATGGCAGTTGAAATAAAATTGATCCAGCAAACAGAAAACTAAAAAAAAGAAAAAGCAAGCAAGCACAATTTGAGATGGAAATAGAGGCACCTGTACAAGCCCCTCCTCCAGGAGCGATCTGTCTTCCTCATGGGTACCCATTATCCAGGTGCTCAATGTAATTTTTGGTGAAGGTTATGCGATCGTTTTAGCAATTACAGGTTGTTTTGTTTAGGACTGTTTAGGACGGAGGAAGAAAAATTAAAAGGAAGGGACTTTTTGGGGATGAGGTCCAAGGCGTCCCGATCCACCGTTGATTAAATATGATTTTAATGATCTACTGAATCATTTTAAGTTATATTATTAAAAGAATCTATGTAAGTAAAAAGTATTATAAATCAACAAAATCAATTTTCAGTGTGTTTGACCTCAATTTAATTCTTTTGGCCAAAATTCTAATTTTATAGAATTTGAATTTTATTTAATTAATTTGAAAGAAGAAAACGAGCTCCAAATTTACCATGTCTCTTTAACTCTCAGAACTATATCTACAACTCTTCTTTAATTTTTCTTCTCTTTTACTTTTCAATTAGTGTGTACGTCTCGTGTTACGTAAGAACATATTCAACAATAGTAATCAAAATTGAGGAGCTAATTTTGAATTTGACTCTTATACAGTGATGTGGCTATCTAATTTTACCTACTCTTTCAACAATAACCTTCAAATTTTCCTATCGATTTCATTTCAAACATTTAATTACAAAAGATAGTATACACAATATCTTATTGCATCGTGAACATAGAATCAATAAATAATTAATTAATTTTTAAAAACTTACTTTTAGAATAATAAATAAATATTTGTAATTTGAGATCAAATTATTTATTGAAAAATTCAAATTTAACAATCATATTCAGATTCAATGTTTATATTAAAATTTAACGAATATATTTATTTCACAATTTTATTCAAATTTAAGGGCTAAATTCAATGTTAAAACTTAAACTACTCAAATTCGGTTAAGGAGTACCTTTTTTTTTTTTTTTTTTTTCCCTTTTTTCACCTTAAAATAATGAATAGCCACCTAGTTCAATGAGCAAATTTGGCTGATCAAGTTTCTCATTGCTTATGTTTATTTTTGTTTTTTGTTGGAGGACAACCTTTTTTAATTTGAGTAGCTAAATCATATTTTTCGAGATAAATTTAACTTTGTTTATTTTTGTTTTTTGTTGGAGGACAACCTTATAGTCTATGTAATCAACACTAATTTACATAAATAAGCGACATAATTTAATGTTCAATCTTAGAAAATAGTTAAAGAAAGGAGTTTCAGGTCTTCCAAATATATTACTTTAAACATTCAATGTCGTTAAAAAAAATTCTAATTGGTGGATATCTGCACACCATCAATGTTGAAGTAAATACCTGTATAATGCACAAAAATAATTTATTAGCAATTTTAAACAATTGAGACTTAGAACTTACGTAATATTTAATATAAAGTATGTAAAGACTCTGATCCATTTCTAGCCTTGTCAACATTGTTGGGCTCTAGTTTATTAACCCAAAATGCTTAAGTTCATGTTGACAAGTAGAAGTGGATTAAATCTTTATTAACCATTCAAACAATTCTTCCATAATCAATGTGGAATTGGGGTGTTACAATCTCCCCAACTCAAATACTCGACGTTCTCGTCGAGTCCAGAACAATAGCCCAAGACTACCCCCATGGATAACACCACGGAGTCGGCTCTGATACCATTTGTAAAGACTCTGATCCATTTATAGCCTTGTCAACATTGTTGGACTCTAGTCTACTAGCCCAAAATGCTTAAGCCCATGTTGACAAGTAAAAGTGGATTAAGTCTTTATTAACCATTCAAACAATTCATCCACAATCAATGTGAGATTGGGGTGTTATAAATTATAGTTCAACTATCATGTAATTGACATATAAAAAGAAATATGAAAACTAAATAATATTTTACGTAGAAAAAATGAACCACTAAAACTTTATTTTAATACATAGTAAATGGCTAATACAAAGTTTTAATGTTTACAAATGGAGCATTAACTAATGAATTAAGTTCCACGTTTAATATCGATAAAAATTTGTAATTGTTTGATGTATTTACACCATCATTTGTTGTACGTGTCCACACCATCCATATGTATTTATATTTTGGCTCAATAGGCAATAGAGACTATTGCATCGTCCATCCAAGTGGAATGAATCCAATTATCCAAATGTGGTTGTGAAACAACTCAAACTTGCAATTATTTTCTTTCAACCTTAAAATGCTCGGGAGATATGATGTAAGTTGAAATTATGATTTCATGTCATTATATGCTTTGGAAACGAGCTAAAGACAAAAACACCAATATGTTTTGTTTAATTTTCAAAAAAAATTCTGTGTTATTTTAAGTCCCAAAAAATTCATTGTGCTTGGTTTTAATTACCACACTCAATCCAAGTAGATTTTATTTTTGACTTTTGGCGGAATGACAATATTACCCCTATGTTTTATTTTTAAATTTATTTATTATTTTTGAAAACCTAAGCATATACCACTTGGATCGAGTGTGGTATTTAAGACCATACACATGGAGTTTTGGGGATTTAAAATGACACATGGGTTTTTTTTGGGAGTTAGACAAAGCATGGGGTGTTTTTGTCTTTCGATGTTAGGGGTAACATTGTCATATCAAAAATAAAATGTGAACAAATACTTGCAATTTTGGCGTTTGAATCACGCTTTCTTTTACGGGAGTGTATTTGGCGCTTAATTGAGATCACAGGTGAATTTTTGGAAGTTAGAAAAATACGAGGTTTTTTTAGAATTAGACAAAGCATAGGGGGAGTTTTTGTCTTTCGCTCCTTTGGAAACCTATAATCTACTCTATGTCAAATTTACAATATAATTTTTCAAGAGAAGGTCTAATGACTGAAAGCTTGGGGCAAAGGTTCTTAGGCCCTCTCCAATCTTGGGGGGCATGGGAAGGGAGAGGTTGGGTATGGAAAAAAACCCATCTTCAACCTTGGGGGTTAGGCTTGGAGCAAAGAATGGGGTGGAGGAGGAGAATAAACTCCTCCCCTGTTCCGCGAGGTTAAACGCGTTGCACTGACAGCACGCGTTCGTGCAACAAATTAGGTGACGCCACCTGATGCATTCCTTATTCATTTTTTTTTTAATTACTTTAAATCGTGGGTATAAATTTAACGATTTTAATGTGTGTTTTTTTTCCCCTGCTCAATCCGTGAAGCATCCAATTTTCTCTCTCTTTTTTTTAATTAATTTTTACATGGATAATTTATTTGTCACACTTTTCTAAATAAATTTTTGTGTTGAAATTTTAAAAAATTGCAATTAAAAATAATTCATCTTTGAATTTAAATTTAATTAGAATATAGTTAAATATATATATTTAATATAAATTTTTTGAAATAAATTTCAATAAGGTTTAATTTAAACAGTACGATTTAAATTCATCCACAATATCACATGCAAGTAACCAAATTTCACATACTTTGCACATATTTTTATTAAACTTTGCAGAGATATAGTATCACATGTTTGACATAAGAAAACGACAAAGTCAATTATTCATTATAAGCCACCAATGTTGAATTTACCTCCATATGATTTAAAAAATAACAATTTTTCATGTAATTCTAAAAAAAATTTACATTGCCTCCATAATATTTTATATGTGGCAATTTATCCTCCTTGTGTTATTATGAATATTGTGATCAGTTGCTCAAATATTTTTCTATGATGTACATGTAAAAAAAATATCACATGCCTACAATATCACAAGTTTTTTAATAGCTGTCCAAATTAACTTTTCATAATTTTTCAAAACTTAAATTTTCTTCCACAATTTGGTATTTGGATTGCAGAATGTCCAGACAAATATCAAAAACTTTTAAGAACATTAAATTTCTTCCACAATTTGATATTTGAATTGCAGAATGTCTGAGCAAACATGAAAAACCTTTTAGAACTTTAAACCCCATCCACAATTTAAACTTTACATCTCATCTTATAAACCGACGAAATCTTATCAACGAATTGTAAGCTGCCACGAATTGTAACAATATTCAACCATTATTTGAATTCTATGCACATTTCTCTATTTATGAAGATATCTAGGTATCTAGATATCATCCACCTCTTTTAAAGAAATCCAATCCGAGTCATTTGCATATATGGTCTTATGGAAAGTTTAATTTGTAAAACTATCTTTTTCATTTTTTTTATTTGCAAAACTAACTTTACTTAGATTAGGTTATTAAAACTTTAAATTAAATAAAAAATTACAAAAAAACCCGAAAATGCCGCCGTGTCACTTGGGCGCCCAAGTGACCCAATAGCAATCTCGCTTGTCACTTGGGAGCCCAAGTGACAAGTGACAAAAAAATGGGATGAAATTTTTAGAGAATTTTTTGTAATGAAAGAAATTTGAACTGGGAGTGAAAATAATTTTTTATGGATGTTTTGTATTATTATTATTAGGCTAATTGATTAATTAAACTTAATTGTGCTTAATTAGATTTAATTGTTATTAAAACCAAGAAAAAAGGGAGAGCTAGTTTTGCAAAAAATATTAGGACTAAGGCTATTGAGCCAAAATAACCCAATCAAATTTTTCTTTTTCGAAAATGTCTCACAAACCAGGTTGATCACATGCTGAAGACGTAGATTTGATGAAAACATACATTGAGGCCACATAGGATAATATAGTCAAAATAAGGCAAGAGGACAGTTCATTGTGGCATAAGATTATCATGTTAATGTACCACATACTCAAGCTGATGGTGTCCAATATGAAAAACGAACAAAAGACGCAATCGCCAGCCGATGTAAAAAACATAGCGCCTGTTTGTTTGACATTTTTCAGATTTTTTTCGTGTTTGGGAAATGCCAAACAAACATGTTTTCTATTTTCCGAAATAAATTTTTCATCCATTAATTTTCTAAAACTACTCTCTCAAAAGCCAAACAAACAACAATTTTCTTATCTCTAAACAAAATCTATACAAACTCTACTTTGATTTGACATAAAGTAACCTATCTCTTACACAATTTTTCTTACATAAGAAACATGATTTGACATAAAGTCTTACACATCTTACACCTACAACCCAACTCTTCCAAAAAAACCTACACCTACTTTATTTCTCAAACCACTTTCTCAAAACCCAAACAAACAACATTACGCAAATCGAGATTATTTCACAAACCTCCACTACTCTCCCAAGCTACTTTCCCAAACGCCAAACAAACAGGCCTATACTTTTTGCAATTTGAACGAATGAAACTGGACATTTAAAAATGCAAACATGCAATGAAGAAGTGGATTTGACCTGACGAACGTGGTAAATGTTAAGATAATAGTATTTTATACTCAATTACGTTATAAACATTTTAATTATAATATTTTGACTATTTTTTGGTATTTGTAGAATCGTTTGACATTGTAAATTGTAAATGAACACTGGAAAGCCTTTTGCCTTCCATCACTACTGGAAAGTTGCAGATGATTAGGTGATATGGTTTGTGCAATAAGAAACTCACGCTTAAATTCCCCAAACTATCTAACATCATCTCAACCTACAAATGGAAACTGAGTTTGAAAATTTGGAGACCCCTCCATATGCCAAAATAGTTGGAGACTTTATTGGAACAAAAACAGCCAGAAAAGCCAAGGCGAAAACTTCCACTAGTTCTAAAATGGCTGCTCAATCATACCAATTTATCATTATTTGATCTAGTACCAATTTATTACTGGAGTCCTTCATTTCATCTGATGTTCGTTCACATGGATGATAAAGATTAACTGAGGTATAAGCTTTTATAAGAATGTGCAGTACCTAAACTTAACTGTGTTATAGTCAAGTACTTGGAAATTCATTTATATACTTTTGTCATAGTCAGCAATGCCTTTATTTGGTGTACTTCAATTCTGTTTATTGATAGAGTTCTACACATGTGTTTGTTTATACATCAACTAAAAAAAACCAAACCACTTGAATAAACAAATGAAGTGTATAAATAAGGGAGAAAGAAAAATGTAGCAGGAGACAGGTAACACGATGAAATAAGAAAGACACATCGTGCTGTTAAAACCTGACCAAATTTTATCTATGCTTCGGAAACTAGAACATCTCTCACTACATCAGAGGGAGTTCACCATATGAAGCAACTGATTCAAAATACAAATTTAGGTTTCAACTTGTAAAAATTTGTGTGGTTTTTCCGGGATCTAATGGCACTGAAAGAATCCATCGATCAGGATAATAGCCACATTCATCAAATATTGCGCCCGAGCCATTATACCAAGAGGAATCAAACACCTCCCAGAATTGGTATTGGGCGCATTTTAAACATGCTTAATAACAAAAAATTTGCTCAGTGGAAGGAGAAGTCGTTTAATATATAGGCTCACGGATGTTAATCCATCCACTGCCCTAAAAACACCTTAATAGGCGTCTAATCTCATCATCGCATAGGATTAAATATAGGAAAGGCTTCAGTGTGTGTAACAATTCAGATCATTGATTATTAATAATCTCACTGAAATCCGCTAAGATAATTAGATTTATCATCATAAGCCGCAAAGCAAAAATAATCAATCATATGAAATGCATAAATTGTTTTTTTTTTTTTTATTTTTGGAAGAGAAAAATGGTGTGCTCAGACAGCCAAGGGTTAGTCTTCAAATGCAAGATCAGAAACTCTAGTCCACATACATTTGCATCATCACTGCACACAGATAGTTTATAACTAACAAAAAAATAATGATAAATTTGTAAATCAAAACGCAGTAGAGCAGAGAAATGAGAGAGGATAAACCCCTACTGATTATTATGCAAAAAGAGATAGGAGGATGAAGATACAGTATGGAGCAAATAGAGAGAGCTGTATTTATTCCTGATTGTAGAAGCAGGGAAGCAGCTAGGGTTTTAATCGGCATTGTTTGTAAAGGGTAATGGGTTGAGATGAGTGGGCTTGCTGTTCGAATAATTGGATCATAAATTTGGGTCGACCCATCTAAAATTATGTAGCCCACCACGCTATTTCTGAAAATACGAATGGGCTGGGTACGGTTCGGATCAGGGTTGATAACCGATTTTATTTAAATTCGATTTGATTTGATCAGATATAAGATCTTTTTTGAATTCAATAGCATCTCCATTTTCAATATTCGCACCAGAATTTCTCTTTATGGAAAAAGTTTATTTTAGTTACAATTTCATTTAATTTAGCTTGTGTGTTCAAACTTTATCAACTTATTTCAATACGCATAAAAATTAAATTGTGAATTATGAACTAATATCTTCTTAAATGATGGTTAGATATTATTAATGTTATTTGTCTTTAATAAAATATTATGTGTATATATAAAATTTTCATTTCTTGTATGATATATATGGATTGAATCGACTTAGATCGGTAATTGTTAGATTTATTTTGAATTACATATCTTCATAATCGGATCAGATCCATGAGATTTTCTAATCGAATTTAGATTGAAATTCCACTCATTTACGTGCACCTAAAGTAGCAACCGAAGAAGCGGAAAATAAATCTAGAATAGGCTCATTGGGCACAAAATATCTGTATTTACATCATCTTATTTTATCTCCTAAAAATATTATTATTCAATGCGGCAACTTTAGGACGCTTTGCTGTGATTTTGGTCCATCTACCCTAAAAAATTTGTCCATCCAAATACATCAATTATTTTCAGTTTTTAATTTACTTTGTCTTGGTAATAGCTAAAGTTAATGTCAGATTTTTCAAATTATGAGTATAGAAGTGTCAAGATGTCGACCACTCTTGACCGTTACTTTGGTCTTTTAAGTCCTCAGTGCTGCGATTTTAGGATGCTTGACTGTTACTTTGGTCCTTTAAGTCTTCAAAATTGCGATTTAAGGACACTTGGTCACAATTTTCGTTCTAAAAGTCTTCAGTGCTGCAACTTTTGGACGCTTTGCTATGATTTTGGTCCACCTACGCGAAAAAATTTGTCCATCCAAATAGATCAATTTTTTTAAGTTTTAATTTACTTTGTCTTGGTAATAGCTATGGGTGAGCATTTGAACCGAACATGACCGAAGTTTGGTTCCTGGCCGGTTCGGTCCTAGAAATCCATGAACCGTTTACCGGACCGAAATTTTTGGTCTGGTTCGGTACAAAAATCGAACGGTCCTCTTTGGTCCACACTTTCCCGAATTCTAAATTTTTCCAATTTTTTACCACAAAATTTAACGGTTTGGTCCGGTTCAATCCAATTCGGTCCCCTTCGGTCCAAAAAAACAATCAAATTTTCCAGTTCGGTCAAAATAAACAATCAAATTTTCCGGTTTGGTCCAAAAAAATAAAGAAACAATCAAAATTTCCACGGTGTCGATCATAATTCAGGTGAGCAATCGGTCTGAAACGGTCCGAACCGGACCAAAATTTCGGTTCCTAGCTAGTTCGGTCTTGAAAATTCGTGGACTGAATCATTCGGTCCGAACAGAACCATTTGGTCCGGTTCGGTTTGGGCGGTTTCCCAAACCGTGCTCAGCCCTAGTAATAGCTAAAGTTAATGTCAGATTTTTCAAATTATGAGTATAAAAGTGTCAAGATGTCGACCACTCTTGGAGAAAAATTGTGAGTTATTCCCTCCAAAATTTAGTGACACGAGGTTCATGTGTGTTAAGTTATTCACGCGTGGATGCAAGTAGAGCAATTTTGATCATGCATGATTAATTCAGCGATAGATTTCTAAATTTCATGGGAGGTGGATGAAAATTACGGTCAAGTGTCCTAAGATAGTGGCGCTAAGACTTAAAGGACCAAAATCGCGGACTAAAGACTTGAAGGACCAAAATCGCAGCATTGAAGACTTAAACTTAAAGAAACAAAATTGCTTGCCGATTTAACAAATGTCCCAAAAATGAGGCCTAGTAAAAGATAAAGGACTGGAATTGTGATTTTGCATATTCTTCACCAATTTTTCTTCTAGACAAAGACACTTAAAAAGAAAAAGGATAAATGCTTATTCCATGCAACCATCTTTATTATTCATGACTCATGAGCATTGAAATCTCCCTTAACATCACAAAAGGACAAAGAAATGAAGATAATTTAACAAACACGATTTGGAAACACAACATAATTAAACCAGTAATAAAATCAACACACAAAAGTCTCCAAAGTCCAAACATAAACTTAAACAGGAATGAAATGTAATAAACAATCTAAGAATTAACAACAGCACAATGTTTCCTAATTTGACCAGAAGTTCCTGTTTTCACTCCAATATTACCCATTTTCTCCATCGACTCCGCAAATTCTTGATAGAAATTCTTGACAGATCCCTGCTCGAGTTGAGTTAAAAACGACCTAGTTCTAGAGTCTGTTAACAGTGCTGCATCAGACTCAAATAGGCCCCTCCTTTTAAGCACGAGGGTATAATAGCTAAGATCGAACGTTCTAAAACTTCCTGGATCCATCTCCACTATTGTTGTGGAATTGATGGATCTGCACTTTCTAGCTTTGAGATTAGCTGCGTACTCGCTGTCCAGGGCCGGATCCTGATCCCCCACGCCCGTGAAATTGTACAGACGGCTTGCAAACGAAGAACAATGTGAAATGCCAATTGTATGAGCACCTGAGAAATTTTATTCAGTTTATATTAGTTAGTACTAAGCGAAGTATGGATCCTACATCTATGTTACTTTTCTTATTCTTGTTCCACAATTATGCTAGTTTTACAAATGAGAAAAATCCAAAAATACCCCCTATGCTTTGTCGAATTAGCAAAAAACCTCCTCCAATGTTGGAAAACTGGACCATTTACCACGATCGAGACTGACTATTAGTTGTTGTTATTGTAACTCACCAGATAAGAGTACAAGATCTTTGAGATTGAGACCCTTATTAGCGAAATCCGTCTGGAGTGTGGAAAAGTTACTGGTAGGAGCTGGAATTTGTGCTAAAGCTTCTGAAGCATTTGATACCACCCCATCTCTACGCCCTGTCGGGACTCTCCAGGAAGGACCACCCTATAAGAAGGGCAAAAACAGAATCATATACATAGTCAATTGTAATTCGAAAAATTGGTTGTTTTTTGGATACTCACAATGGCAACAACGGAATCTCGTGCAACCAAAGCGACAATATCAGCACAAGAGATCACACCAGGGCATTCAGCTTCTAGCAAGCTCTTCACCCTGTCGATGAAGCCGAAGCCTCTGAGCGTTTGATTAGGAACCGCAACCTTCTCTGTTTGGTTTCCCGTGCTAGATGTGAAGTTGAGCAGCACAGAAGCATCACATCCCTGTGAATTATATATATTCAGAATTAATCAGGAAATTCATTAATTCTTGACTCAATCTTGAAAATGCATTCAGAAGCTAGCCTATTGATTAGTACTTACTCTGACAAAGCAATCATGAAAATGCATTCTTAATATAGCTGCAGAAAGTGAAGGAGCATTTGGGATGTGATTATTGACATAATCCAACACAATCTTCTCAGCTTTTGGACAGCTTTTTGCATAGAAATTCATCGTTAAAGCAGCATGAGTTGAACCTATAACTAGACTTACTAAAACCACTATCACAATCCCATAATACCTAACCTTTTCCATTTTTGATGAAATCTCTCAAAACAAATACTATATCTATATGTATGTATGTATATATCCTGCTGTTTACTTTATGAAATTCAAAAATGCATGGCCTAGATTTTATAGGCACTTGATTAGAAAACAGGGCAGTGGCATAATACTAAGAAAATGGTGCAGTTACAGTATTTGTTAACCTAACCACATATTCTAATCAACTAATTAATCAAGTACCCTTTCCACAGTTTAATTAGAAATATTAATTTGGTGGCATTTTAAAAGTGGTTAGTCATTGGCTGTGTCAGTTAATGAAGGGTATCCTAGCTCCAACAAGGTACGATCGTACACGAGTTAAATATAATACAATATACTTATTTTGTGATTGAACAACATTCCAAGAAGAGTGACCTATCACAAACAAAATATATATGCAAAATAGCAAATAAAATTGATTTGTGATATATAGTACTGGATGAGGTGTGGTCAAATTATCGAGACTAAGAAATCCAACATCAACTCTTTATAATTAAAGTCTTGATTAAACTATCATCATCTCTTAAACTAGCTTCTTAAACCAATTAAACATATGGACTTAATTAAATTTGGATTAGAGTAGAATAAATTTAACCGTATTGCATGGAGAATGGAAAAAATGCAAGATACCCCTGTGTTATGCTAAACCTGCAAGAAACTACCCTGTGAAATTTTTATTGCGCCAAACTTCCTTGTGTTTTCAAAAACCCTGCAAAAAACACCCAATTTGTAAAAAATATCGACATATTTCAAGAAATAATTTTAAAAATATACCACGTGAAGTTATAGGGATCAACTTGAAGTATTTTAAAAATGGTTTCTTGAAATATGTCGATCCAAAACGACCTATTTTTTACAAATTGGTTGTTTTTTGCAGGGTTTTTGAAAACGCAAAGAAGTTTGGCGCAATAAAAATTTCGCAGGGTAGTTTCTTGCAGGTTTAGCATAACACAAGGGAGTATTTTGCATTTATCCCCATGGAGAATAGTAGCTAGCACAAATTTACTCTTCTCTTGGATTCCAATTACTACACTAACATGCAAAATGGAATTATCATCTTATAAGATATCTTTTTCTTTTAATTAATTATCTTTCTAATAAGGTTGTCTGTTTTCCATCTTTGCAACTGCAAGAAAAAGTAATATATATATATATATATATATATATATATATATTTGGAGCCTCCATCGACTCTTATTAGTATTAATATAGATATATCAAGAGTACCAACTACCACATGAGAAGCCAGCTCATTTCACGCTATACCGTTTTTAATTAATTAAGACTTATGACTTATGAGGAAAAAAACAAAACGTGAAAAATGAAAGGGTGAAAAACCTAATCATCATCTTACGCAATTTATTATTATTTTTTTTTAGCAGACATTTGAAGCAAAAAAATTCAAAGTATCAAGATAGGTGGCATTGATCCATTGTAGCATCGGATTCAGACAATAAAAGAGTACCATATATAGTTTTTCTTTTTAATTATATATATTCCATGGAATGGGGTTCTTCACTTCTTTGTTTTAATAATTCACAAAGAAGGTTAACTAGTAGAAATTATTTGAAAACTATTTTGTATCGTACATACATATATATATATAAAACAAGTTGTAAAAATTGTACGATGGGGATTATTTGTTGATTATTTAATAGGACCGAGGGATTCCTACCAATAAACATTTCAATATGGAGTTTTGTGCTGAATTTAATTGTATGAAAAATATTCTATGAAATAAATATTTCACATATTAATTTCATTCAAATTTTGCATAAGACAACAAATTAGCGACATGTCTTGCATTTCTCCCTTGTATCTTTTGTATTCCCTGATGAAAATTAATTAGATTAACTGCAAAAATGTAATGTTATATCATAATCCCAAAAATGCCCCTGGATCAAAATTATACACATAGTAATGTTACTTCAACTTATTTAAAGATCCATAAGTCATTTTTAATTAATTATATTAACTTGTGGAGTATAATCTACACCATTTGCCATATTTGTTAACAATTAAATCGACTAGGAACATGTTAAGGGTAGTTTGAGTAGAATTATTCTTCTACTCCTTTAATTTCTTAATTCTGATCCGATCGAGGATGATGAGATGTGTCTGTTTCGACTGTGTGATAACGAGGGGTGGTTCTTCGGCCTCCTCAGACAACATCTATCGAAGATTCGTTAAAATTTTAAAACGTCCAACGTTGAGGAAAATTTAATTTGCAATTTTTGAAATGTTAGGGAATGCACCTAAAAATTGGACCAACTTATTGTTTTTGTATGTATAATTTTAATAACTTGGCTAAGATAGATATTTGCTTCTAATTGAATCTCATATGTAGAATTGTAGATCATTCTACACATATTAAAGACATGACTAGGCACAAGATAAATTAATATGAACACGTACGACTCATGAACAATTAGACTTATGGAAATATATATTGACCAAATTGCTTCTAGTCCCATGGCTAATGCTTGATACTTCCTTTGTCTTATTTAAAGTGACAATTTAATTTTACTCTATAACTGGAATTTTGACAATTGGAATCTACATTCCAAAATTTTGACTTGTTCCCAAGTCGTCTCATGGGCTTTAATTTAAGAATCTTCCATGATGTCGCCTTAAGCTGTTCTGCAATGTTATTTAAAAAATGACACGTAGTTTAATTTGGTAAATATTTTTGGAGTCCTTTTGTAAGTTGTATCTACACACCACTTCAATTATTTCAGTATTGGCTCTAACATCAATTATAGGACTAAATTAAATTTTCAATCAAATATTGTGGCATATGTGGCCCGCATGGGCAATTAAGAGATTCACGCATAAAACTGAATAGTAATTGATGAAATATTAAGTGGTATATATGAGCTAAAAATATAAGCTAAGATTGCCAGTAATCTTTTATCGTTCAACTAAATTAAAAAAAAAAAAATCAGAATATATTTATAAGTAAATGGGGATATTTTGTTGGCTCTATCTTCTCATACAATGGTTAATACATACTATAACTTAAAAAAATTTATTCGATATGTCACACAAAATATTTCAGTATATTTCACAATTTAACAAGTTGAAGGGAACAACAATACATATGAATACAACAAATCAAAGAAAAAAATGCTTAATGAAAAGTTAAAAAGCCAAACTGAGATTGTGACACTCAAACTGAAGCAAATTAAATCGATCATTAATTAACGAAAGCACAACTCTTCCTGATCTCACCAGCATTGCCGGTGAGGACTTCAATGTTTCCCATTTTTATCATGGACGCAGCAAAATCCGCAAAGAAAGTTGATGTTCCGGAGGATGAAGCATGACCCCTAACATACTCCCTGGTCTCGTTAACAGCCAGAAGGGCTGAATCAGATGTAAATAGGCCTCTTCTCTTGGCGACAAGAGTGTAGTAATTTATGTCGAATGTTTTAAAGCTACCGGGATCCATCTCAACAAGTGTTGTTTGATCTGTTGGGCTGCATTTCCTTTGCAATCGTGGAATGTACTCTGAATCCAATGAAGGGTCGCTGTCGCCCACACCGGTGAAGTTGTACAAGCGGTTGGAGAAACTAGAGCAGTGCGATGTTCCTACAGTGTGTGATCCTGTACGTATATGCATGTGCAGATATATATAAATAATACTATAAATCTTCGATTAAATATTCATTCTTGGAAAAAAATTATATAATTCAAGAAATGCAGAAAAAATGCTTTAAATTTGTCATAAGAGACGTATAATTAAGATGTTTACTGACAAATAAAGAGCAAACCCTATTTCGTAATTTCTAGCAAACATTTCACAGTGTGTCATAAAATATAACATATGTGTTACCCCTACATTTAATCGTTGACCTTTAATGAAATGTTGTTTATGCTTTTACTCGTATTCTACATGTGCAACAATCAACATTAATGAGCAGTATGTAAGTGTTATCGTGAAAAATTAAACACTGAAGAATATTTATTATAAGTGGCAGAAAGTTTATAAATTAATTATCAAGAACATGATTTAATATTCTAGCCATATATAAATTGAAAAATTAAGATTAATTTTTATCATATAAATTTTATTACCCATCAATATTATTACTGGTTGGAGTACACAATTGAACCAATGATTTTATTTGCTATTTCTTAAAAATACAAAAAAAAATGGTTGTTCTAAAAATAACTTGTTATATAAATATAATTAGGAACATGCATGTACGAGTATATTGCAAATAACCCATATATTATAATTAATGTGACTTTTTAATTGTGGATAGACAAGTTACCTGACAAAACTACAAGATCCTTTACGCTCAAACCCTTGGATGCAAATGATGCAATGAGTTGAGTAATGTTGAAAAAAGGTGGTGGTAGATTGGGCAAAGCATCACTGAAATTTGATACTCTTCCATCTCTTCTTCCCAGTGGTACTTTCCATGTAGGTCCTTTCAGCTGTTGAGATAATTAATATTTAACATTAATAAATAATCTCAAATTTTATTTAATTTCTCAATCTGTAGATATATTTCGTTTCATATCTTACAAAGGCAGTTGCATCCCGAGCAACCAAAGCTAAGATATCAGCACATGAAACAACACCAGGGCACTTTTCCTCCACGGCAGATTTGATTCTATCAATTGATCCAAATCCTCTTAAAGATAGATTTGGAATTGCATCTTTCTCAACTTGAGTAGTACTGTTAGTGGTTGCATTCAATAAAATTGAACCATCGCAACCCTGCAAATTAACATGAATATATTTATTTTATAATATATGTATGGAGAATAAAGCAATTAACTAATTACAGAATAAGTAAAATCGTACATTAACAAAACAATCATGGAAGTGCATCCTAAGTAAAGGAGCAGCCAGAGTTGGGGCTCTTGTAAATATGGTATTGGTCGAGTTTTTGACAATGGCCTCAACGTTAGGACAAGTACTCTTGTAGAAGTCAACGTTCAAGCTTTGAGCATTACTACATATGCCGAAAACTGCAAGGACGAGAACAAAAGTTGCAATAACAATAGTATTTTTGAAAGCCATTTCAGTTCAATTCAATTCCCAGATGGAGAAATCTGAGATTGATTGAATTTTGTTTTTGAGTACTTAACTTGCTTGTAACATCATGTATATATAGTAGAGTTGATGGCTTTTGAATGTGTCATACACGAGTTGTCATCACCCCACGTTAATGACTAATTATTGGTGTCAAGTTAAGTAATCTTAATTAATTAAGGTTGACTTGCTTAATAATATACATATTAGAAATTGCATGTGTGTGCTATTTTGGTGTTTCTCATCAGATTTTGAAATGCAATAATGTTCCGAATTTAAGTGATACTGACGGGTAATTTTTTTTTTACATTCGAGCCGCCCAACTTGGTACACCGTGATCTTACAGTGAGATTATGATCCAAACTTGTGTGTATACTTGGTATTAAAACAGCCGTTTGGTAGGACCTAACATGGGGTATTAGGTCATATTATATGTGTTAATATGGGCTAATACAACGTTTAGTGGCATTGCTCCAGTACCGGGTCAAATGGATTAAATATTTACGACTCGGTATTAAGACTATATTATAATCCACACATGCATGGGTGGATTAGTTAATCCGGGTGAATATGGATTCGGTGAAATGTCACTTATAACCTCAAATTTACATATTTTCTATTTTAACATATCATTAAATATCATTAATTCTTCTTAAATATTTGAAAATGGAAACTCATTCTACATAAATAAATCACAAACTAAAATCTATATCAATTTACAATTAACATGGAGGCATTCGAACTAAAACATTGAACACACCTTGATCAACTCATACTCTCATACGTACATATTATACAAATGGTTTCGATGAATTGATATATCTTAACTAACATAATATGTTCAATTAAGTAGTGAAAATATATGTCTAAACTCATAAACTCGTAACTCCACAATTTATATATCGAATTGTTATAATGGTATGGATTTTAAACCTTAAGATAAGTTGTTTCTTCGTTATCATAATGATTTTTGATGTAATGATTGATGATGAATGTATTCTAATTTCTAAAAAAGAAAAAAAAATTGGAAAAAAAAACATGAGAATTATCTGAATACTCTAAACAATACCTTCGTATTTTTAAAAGTAAAGAAAATGAATTTAAAACACATGTTTTTCTAATAAATATCGAGTTTTAATTCTTGCCTTACCCTCGATAACTAGAATCGGCCCATCCCATATTGTTTTTTTTTTTTTTTTTTTTTTTGAGATGCCATATTGTTTATCATAACCTTTTGTTTTCAGTATGCTTAGTTATATAAATTTTAGTCTTTTTTTTTTTTTTTGAAAAATATATAAATTTTAGTTGGGTGCGGCTAAATTATTTCTGATCCTTCTTACATATAGTTCATTTTTTATTTTGAAGTTTAAATATAATTATGTGCATCTACATTTTTTTAGAGTACAAATTACATCAATATTATCAAATCATAAATCTGTTTACAACCACATTACAAAGAAATATACATCCAAACAACTAGTATTAATACTAGAAAAAAAACCCACATTTGAGAAAATATATATAACATAAACGCGTGTATGTTAGTGTTAATGAAATGATGAGACCCTTTTAAATTAAATTGTAGAAGTATGTTAATTGGATCGACATATTTGTACATCTCAGTTGGGGGTTCAAAACAATTCGATAAATATATGACAGGTAGAATGCAACTGTATGAATCTAAAGAAAATAATATCTCTAGCTTCAAGTTAGAAGAAATTGACACTGCATCATAGGATCTGACCGATCCAATGGAATCTTTACTATATTTTTGTCTGTCAATTATAAGGAGGAATTAAAAAATGCATAGTACTAAAATAATTGCCAACCAGTCAGGACATGTGCCCGCACTAATCTGTTAGAGTCAATTAGTTTCACGATGTTAATAATATAATAGTTTGCAAATTTATATGAAATTCTCAATTTCTTTCATGTTATTGAAAATAGACATATTGCACCCCATGATATTGTCTAATGAACATTTACCCTCTTTGATATATATAATGAACAATTTACCCCACTGTAATATTCATAATGTACACTTTATAATATTCCTAATGGACGGTTTACCCCCGACGAACACTATATAAGTGATGGTAATTTTGTCCATGAATATGTTAAAAAAAAAAAAGACAACGATTTCTTTTTACAAAAGAAGAGGAGAATAAATTGTCATTTGATATATTACATGGGGATATATCGTCTTTTATGATAACACATGAGTAATTTGCTATGACTTGTAGCTTTTTTATTGTGGTGAATGCAAAATACTCCCATGTGTTATGTTAAACCTGCAAAAAACTACCTTGTGAAATTTTTATTGCCCCAAACTTTCTTGTGTTTTCAAAAACCCTGCAAAAAACACCAAATTTGTAAAAAATAGGTAGTTTTGGATCGACATATTTCAAGAAATAATTTTTTAAAATCATTCAAGTTGGTCTCTACAACTTCACGTTATATATTTTTAAAATTATTTCTTGAAATATGTCTATCCAAAACGACCTATTTTTTACAAATTGAGTTTTTTTTGCAGGGTTTTTTAAAACACAAGGAAATTTGGCGCAATAAAAATTTCGCAGGGTAGTTTCTTACAGGTTTAACATAACACAGGGGAGTATCTTGCATTTTCCCCTTTTTTTACAGCAGTATTAATATTCCTAATTATGATGCTCAAGAAAAAATATCACTTATTTGAGATTTGATTTATACATGCCTAGGGTGTAAGATGGTTGTGACCCACGCCTTGTGTTCCGTGATAAATGCATTACTCCATCTCCATGTTCCGTAATCGAATAATCGGTGAAAATGCAAGATACTCCCCTGTGTTATGCTAAACCTGCAAGAAACTACCCTGTGAAATTTTTATTGCGTCAAACTTCCTTGTGTTTTTAAAAACCTTACAAAAAACACCCAATTTGTAAAAAATAGGTCGTTTTGGATTGATATATTTCAAGAAATAATTTTAAAAATATATCTCGTGAAGTTGTAGGGACCAACTTGAAGTACTTTAAAAATGGTTTCTTGAAATATGTCGATCCAAAACGACCTATTTTTTATAAATTGGGTGTTTTTTGCAGGGTTTTTGAAAACACAAGGAAGTTTGGCGCAATAAAAATTTCACAGGGTAGTTTCTTGCAGGTTCAGCATAATACATGGGAGTATCTTGCATTTACCCCCGAATAATCTCAAGTTACTTAAACCATGATTTCACATGAAATGTTTGAATAAATAATCAAGACACGGTAACCTTAAATTTATTGATTAAACAATCAAGACACGATGACCTTAACCATATCTTGTTAGTCACTCTGAGAAAAAACAACAATTATTTTGTTAATCCAGATCTTAATTACTTTAAAATGAATTTCAAAGCCGCTTGAGTGCTTCTCTCGCCATTTGATTAATTAAGCAGGTTCTTGATATTCATTTGATCGTCTCACATTAGTGGTGTACCATTAAGGTTGCTCTATGGACATTGATTGAAAAAAAATGTATTATATAGCAAGTTTCTTTTTTCTTTTTTGAAAATTTTGTTAAGCTTTCACGTATAATAATGTAATTAAATAATAATGTTTGACGTGAATTAAAACTAAAAACTGAATGATTTTTATATGGTCATGGTCTTCTCGGACAATCTTTATCTCTTGAATTACCTTTTAAAGTGAATTAATTCTAATTCATTTAAGTGTACATTAATTTATGTGTCTAATGACTTAATTTATTTGTTATTGTTCACGTGTTAGGCTTCATTCATTCTTCACTAACATCCTTTGCCAAGTTCATGAAGGAGGGCTAAATGTACAAAAAATAAAAAAATTAATGGAAATAAGGCCAAATGTAAATATAAGAAGGCAACAAAAGTTGGGTCCCAGTGGAAGGAGTCCATCACAATGTGCTCATATTATAATCTACATTAAAAGACGTGATCGTTATATAAAATTTAGAAATATACACCTAAAATAGCTTGTTGCTTATGTAAAATTTAGTTAGGATTTCTGTCTTTTCGGAAAAGTTTAAAAGTTTTCATCAAATTAATACTGTAAATATTGTGATATGAAGTGGAAATTAACAGGTTAACAAACCTAGTCTCTGTCAATGATTTGTTGTCGGGTCGTTGCAACATTTAAATAACAAAAGATAATAAGATTAATTCATCAATGCTGGATTGGCAAGTCAACTACGAAACTGTACTAGAAAATGGTTTGGGGCTTGTTAATTACTTAAGGTCAATGGCTAATCACATCTTAATTGGTTCTTGTTATTAGTATATTAAGTATATAATCAGCAAGAATATGATATTTAATCTTCCAAAGAAAAACTTCTTCCACGCGAAGATAGTAAATTGTGCATAAATGATTAAAATCTAAGTTCATTTTTTGTCCTACTATTGTGCTTGATGAAAATATAACAGCCTGTCACAGGTTCCATTCTTCGGTGTAATTGACCGCTTAACTTACACACAGATTTCAAAATATTATAACATATTTATCATATTAATTTATTACAATAATTTAATACTTCTTCCGTCCCAATTATTTTTATTCATTGATACAATTAATCAGTCAATTTGACTAAGTTTATAAAAATTATAATAAATAATTTAATTAATAAATTTCACTAATAATTTGATAATATTATATGACATCATATATATTAATTTTTAAAAGGTTTAATATAACATGATAAGTCACTTAAAGAATTGAAAAGTTTGACCGGATACTGTAGCTAATGAAGTAAAAAAAATGGAATGGATGGAGTAATATATTTATATATTAATATAAAAGCTGCAAAATATGATAAATGTAAAAAATGTAACCTGATAAGTTACTTAAAAATTAATTTTTTTGACTCTGCACTGTAACTACTTCAGCAAAAGAAGAAATTAAACTTTTTTGACTCTGCACTGTAACTACTTGAGCAAAAACATTAAACGTGAAAATTTTGGGACAAATGAGCTAAAGATAAAAGAGTAAAATGCAAAAATACCCCTTGCACTTCATCTAATATGCTGAAAATCCCCTATGTTACTTGTGAACAAAAAAATATTATGTTAATATTTTATTAGCTCACTACTGTCATCGGAATATTAAGAGTTGACAATATACACATAAATGAAAATATCATCATAACTCAATAAGGGGCTCATCGTCAATTGTTTAAGTGAACAATGAGATTACTGTCATACTTTTAAGAGAACACATGGATTATTATCAATTTTTTAAGTTGGTAGGGGTTATTGTAAACTAATCAAGTAAAAAGGGGGTTTTCTTACTTTATTCCCCGAAAATTATGGGAGTCTAAACGGGCAGATTTCGTGAAAATCATGTGGAGTAAGCCCTTTCATTGAAAATCACATTGCAACCACTAATGAGGTAAATGGTCTTTCACATGTTAACACATGAGTTTTTCTAATAAAATAATACAATTATTTAGGAAAAACTGCAAATCAATTCCAAATTAATTATTGATTTTAGTTTTCGTTTCAAGTTATATCATCTCATGAAATTATGTTCCGTAGTTTGATATTTTGCCCTATATTTGTCCCTTCATTAAATTTTGATGGGAAGTGTCATATTGGTGTTGGATAAATAGGTAAAATTGCGAAATTCGTCACAAACTAATTGCTAATTTTGGTTTTCGTCCCAAACTAAATGCCAATTTTGATTTTCGTCCCAAACTATATCATCTTGTCAAATTTAGTTCCGTAATTTAAAAGTTGTTTGAATCTCATCCCGCAATTTGACTATTTTTTCTTTTTGGGTCCTAAATTGGACGGGGGAGGGATCGGATGAGTCGTAATGCAAGAAAAATAGTTCGGATCAAAAGTGCTATTCTCTAAAAGCGTGGGACTAAATGTATGACCATTCTTATAGAACTAAGAATTAACATACAACTTACTTCGGAAAAAGAAAAAAAAAATGACTGGTTTATTACCCGAGAACAATTACAAATTTAAATAGAGTAAATTTTTGGGCGATAAACAATTTTTTTTTTCCGTGTGTTTTTTTCCAGTGTATATAGCTTCTTATTTTGCATCTTCATATATATCACTTTCATCCCAATTGTTTCTAGTTTGTTTTTTTGTGCATTTTATCTCATCCATCCTCCATCAAATTTTAGACTTAAAAAGGAAATTTAGAGAACTTACGGGATGAGATTCGGACAAAATACTAAATTACGGAACAAATTTGATGATGTAATATAGTTGAGGATAATATTTCCAAACATTCTTCGGAACTTATAAGTACGTATGCTACTAATCATCGGACTACAATACCTTTCAAGGACTATCTTTCTCCAATCCAAGAAAAATGACAAATTAACCGCCTCATATATCGCAAACGCCTCAATCGCTTCCAGATCCATATAAAAAAGTATACATTTTGATTTTCAGCCCAAACAGTTATCCAAATAACATCGAACAATCCCATCATCACGGCAACAATCCGAGTATGTGAATTATACAAATGATTGGTTGTTTATTTATTTATTGTGTACTACTTTCTTTGAGGCCGGCGAGAAGAAAAGAAGGGGCCCTAACTCTTTAATTTTCAGAGAGCTCGGGCAAACTAATTTAAATTAAACGAACACTTCGTGTCACGACTTTAGTACTTATAATCAAATGGGCCTAGATATACTTATTAAAGTAACATTACATTCGTAGTTGGGTCGTTTCCAACAAAACCCATCGAGCAATTAAATTATTTCATAATTTAAATGATTAAATCCATATAATCATTAGAGCTAAAAATTAATAGGACCCATAATCAAACTAAGCTATACAAACTCAAGTTGAACTTTTTTCATATTTAAAAGTTCTTTTAAATTCGATTCGTCATACATATTAACCAAGTTTAAACAATATTTTTCATTTTGATAAAAATGGAGCTCGGTTCGATAAGCTAAAAATTAGCAAAATATGTGTAAAATATCAAGCTACTTGACACTCGACTCGAGCTCGTTCGATAAAAGTTCGTTTCTCGATCAAACAAGTTTAAACAAAAATTTTCATTTGATAAAATTGGAGCTCGGTTCGATAAGATTAAAATTAGCAAAATATGTGTAAAAATAAAGTTACTTGACACTCGACTCGAACTCGTTCGATAAAAGTTCATTTGACATAAATTCAAGCTCCATAAAAAATTCAAATCAAACTTAGAACAATATATCATTACTTGTCTTGTTTACCCCTCTAGAAACCGAGCTGGAGAGAGAGAAATCTTGGGCGCCCCATTTTGCATGAATTTGAATGAAAAATTCGCATGATTTCATGCATCAAGACCACACCCAATGACATCAATTCCAAA